>JABJVR010000536.1:0-20954 GCA_025773905.1 Chitala chitala | reverse complement strand
GAGAGGGAAGTCTGGGGGTCACTTCTTAGACTGCTGCCCCCGCGACCCGGCCCCGGATAAGCGGTAGATAATGGATGAATGGATGGATAGTTCATGATACTTTTTGCAGTTTTTGTAAGGAACTTGTTGGAGAGATATGAAATGCATATATTTACACTAACATCAAATATGCAAACTAGTATTAAAAATCACAAAAATAACTAAATATGGTTGCAGGTGTTTAAGACATTTCATGTAGTGATTAATATTTCATAATGTTGATTGATTGTACTTTGATTTGTATATGTTTTTATAAGCTATTGATTAATTTAAGATTTATTTTAAGTAAAAAAAAATCAAGGTCAGTACAATAAAATGTAGTTATTATAGCCATAAGGTTGTACTTGACAGCGCATAAAGATTAAGAGGCCGGGAAATAAAACAGTCATAAGTGCCGGCACTGATAGAGGCTGCATTCCACGCTCACTGGTGATATACTGCATTAACATAATAATATGACACCTTTAGGGAAGAATTGGCAGATGGTGGAATGTAGCGGATGAGGAACGGAGAAATCAGTTTTAAAATAAATGTCACAGAAATGAATTTCGGCTTATATTTACAGTTAGATGCACCGGTATCGCACACAGTTAAGACTCTCATCTCCGTCCGTGTCATTTAATATATGGACCCTTGTCTCTAGATCAGAAACAGTTCACCGGAATGTTCTCCAGAATTGTGTAACTGCATTTCTACTACTTCACTGGGTTCAACAATGGATAGTGCAGCTGCACAACACAGAACTTAAAAAAAAAAAAAAGAAACGGTGTATTTCCAAATTCAGTCCCCTGCATGGGGGGGCACAAGTGTTCCAGAACATTAAGCTGTCTGCTCATGCGGTGCCATTTGTCTTGTCTGTGCCGAGATGTTTACAACACACGCAGATGGAGCGGACGTGTGCTCTTTAACAAGATCAGCACTCAACTCTGAATTCAACAAAAAGCTAATGAAGGAGCAGGAGCAGCTTGTGAGGCGTACCAGGCGATGCTGTTACATCAAAGTGCTCCGACAGGCAAAACCGCATACCTAAGTAAGCAAACTGTTTCCTCAAGGTGCCACGTTCTGGAGCAAATCCATCATTCCTAACTAGATTTTCAAAGTTCCAGTGCCTAAAATAGAAAATTGCAAAAAAAGTAGTGCTGACAAGATCTCTTGCTGCAGTAGACAAAAAACAGTAGTACCAAAATTGCCTTTGCTACGACAACAAGATTGTCTGTCACTACTATATATTGTTAGAATAGACAATTTAAACAGACAGAAAACTGAATTTCTCACAGGAACCTCTTCAGATAGGACTAAAACACTGCTGACTAAAGATTAATTAACTGAATGAATACAGAAATAATAGGACTAAAAAAAAAAATATCTTAGATAATTTTCATACAGAAAGAAGAAATGAGTGTCTACAACTTATTCAATGTTACTTTAAAACAGTATATTATTTTCAATAGTGAAATATCATGAAACTGAGAAAGTTGTGCTGTCAAGATCCCCTGCTGCAGTTGACAAAAAAATGATGCCAAAATGGCTCTCACTATGACAACAAGATTATCACTACCATATATTGTTACTATATAACATTTTAACAGACAGCAAAATGCTTTTTTCACAGCATCTTTTTCAGATAGGAAACACTGTTGTTGTTGTTGTTGTCATACATTTTCATTAATATATAACACCAAACTGAGAAACTGGACAAAAGTCCACAAACATGCTTTATTTGTTACTTTGTACTACTAATATATTGTTAAAACTATTAATTAGTGTCACGTACTACTCGGTACATTACATTTCATTACCAGCCCACAACACATGTTTGAACTGTTGATGGCTTGAGGCTTTTAAGATCCTCTTGACATTGGCATTAATTAAATTCATAATGGCTTCTCTGAGGAAAAGAGAGGCCAGGATCTTACAGGCTAAGATTAGCACTGTAGTTTGATCCTACCCTGCTCTCTCATTTAAAATTCCATCCTGTTATCAATGCAGGTGTTGCGCTTACTTTTGAATGGCACCTGAATGCTAATACTGCAGTGTAATAAGGTCTTTGAAGTGTGAAGCAGTCAGTCACACAATCCTAATGCCCGAATCCCTGCTGAATCTCATCGCAGCCGTTGCCAACGTGTCGCCATCCAAGTCACTCTTTTTCTTTGGGTTTTTTTTTTCCGTCTTTTGCCTTTCTTTAATATTGTTCAGTGGCTTTGCCCCTTTTTCAACTCCTTCTTGTCCACTTTCCATTTTACCTCCCCACAGATGAGCAGAGTCACATCAGCTTTCCATGTCAAATAGATCCCACAGATGTTAAGGTTTGAAGCACACATATGCAATAAATAAATTCTGATTACAGATAAATTCAAATAATCCAGAATTTAATTAGCCACAGAACACAGTAAAACAAAGTCTGGATCTACACTGGGGTCAGTAATTAGGGTACTAAGCTAATTACGGCTTTATATAAGTAACAATATTCAGAGTTAATTTAAATGGAAGGACACTAAAAGATTGGCCAAAATGAAGTTCTGGTTAAATTGCTATTCCTATTCTGAAACTAATCAAATAAGTCTCTGTTAATGGCCAGTATCAACTTTAAATGTACAGTGTCAATGATATGTGTTATTGGGGGGCTCAATCTTAATTATTTTGTTTTTGTCCCCTGTTCTAAACAAAAAGCCATATCACTTTTTTTTCCCTTTTGGTTTCCAATACAGAAGAGCAAATTAAAAACAGCATCTAATACTTTCCCAACTGATGATGTTAACATAATGTTAGTTTGACTCTTTTTAACCAGTGGAGATCAGGATCAAGATCATAATATACTATTTTAGTCTCCAAAGTGGAAATCAGTTTTTGGCTGCATAGAACAAATAAAAATACATAAAAATAAACAAACAAGGCTGCTGAGTGATCAACAGAGAAGGTTTAAAGCTGTTTTATTTATTTATTTTTTATTGTACTACATGGATTAAGCTTGCTTCATTAATGAATAAGATGCATTGACAAAACAAATCTTGAGTCTCATCATTGTTCACATTGAATGCGACACGTATTATAAATTTGTTTATAGCATAATGATTTCAAACTATGCACAGAATGTGATGGCAGAAATGTTTGTATTTCACATGCTAATGCGTTCTTATAAAGAAAATGTGTCCTAAGATATTTTATTGTATCCCCAGATTCTCACACCGTTAGCTGTCCAAACAGCTCAAAAACTGATGTTAAAAAAAAATAAAGAGAGGTACAACTGACATGTTTTTGAAATAAAATCCACATAAATGTAAAATGGCATTTAAAAAGCTGTTTTCGTAGTTCATTTTAGCTTAGGGTAAGGGGCAGCTGCTTTTCAATTAGGTTTCATGTTTATCTAGTGGTGTATCCTTGACAGTCTTTCATCTATATCTGAGCACCATTTGAATTTATTCAATCATTCATTCATTTACAAATTTGTTAAAGATAAATACATAAACATCAGCACAGGTTGCATAGCCAAGCACTGATTCTTTCAGAATAAATAGTAGACAAATGTTACATCTTCACATCTTCTCTCACAATGCCGCACCTGAATTACTACTGTTTAATAGACACCAAAAGCCATTCAGGTTTATGTAATGTCTCACACACACACACACACACACACACACACACACACATATATATATATATATATATATACCGTATAATTTATTTGTAGTGTGTGTGTATAATACAATATATATTTTTTTCTCTTTACATGACAAGAAATTCAGAGGTTCAACAACCACAATATTTTACACGATCGAAGCTTGCTACAATAACTCACTGTACAAGGTGTCATTGCTATGCGGCTTTCACTTTCCAAGCAGAGCTGACTTTGCCGATTAGGAGGGGTGCTGTTCCCGCAATGACAGCATGTCGGCATGTTGCCCGTGTAAATATTACAAGAGCTCTCCCCGAAACAGCGTGTGGCGCTCCTGTAATGTGCTCTGACGAGATCTGCTTCCCTGTGGTATTTTCAAATGCCAGGCCAGTCATTGGATAGGTCAGAACAACAACCTGTTAAATAAGGCTTTGTCACTGATTAAACGGGGAGCTCAGACTGCTCCTCGTTAGAAACTAAACGTGTTGTGTAAACACGCATAGGTGGCACCTGTCGAGGGACATCTGTGGTCTTCAAAAGTGGCAGCTTATCAATGGAACGAGAAAACATGTTTTCTAACACAGACGTAGACAAGTCAGACATTCAGATTTCAGCACTTTTTTATGCTTGTGTTGTTTAACGATAAATTCTTGTGATATCAGGTGATATCAGGTGATATTTCTCTTGGTTTTCACAGAAACATTATTATTATTATTATTGTTGTTATTGTAGTAGTAGTAATAGAACAAAATAACTTTTATAAGTACTTTTACTATTAGTGGCTTTGAATAATATCTAACTAAGAGTTTAAATGTAGGAACAGGTTCATAAAGACTCAAAATGACTATTGAGCAGCTGAATATGAATCAGTTGTCAAAGCTATTTGGGAAAGCATTATGGCCTATGCAGAAACTGAATCACACAAATATGGTAATGATGCAGTCAGAAATGATTAGCACTGTAATATAGCTATATCCAAACAGAACAGATTATGCATCTGCAAAAGGTTTCCATATTAAAATATGTATATTGCTTGTAAGATGATCACATGCTACATTTTACGAGAATGCATTACCATATAAGCTGCAGGGTTAAAATGGAACCAACGTGTCGTGACAGACACTGGCTATTGATGATATCGTCAGCAGGAGGAACAGTTATACGTTTTTACTGATTCTCCAGATTACAATAGGATCATGAAAAGGGAGAAAGGCTGGGCACTCTGCAGGAGCAATCGTGATCATCAGAATAATACTTACATTATTGGTTGACTGGATAGGGGTAGGAGGATGCTGCTAAAACCACAAAGCATTCCTAGAGCACACATGAAGGACAGACAAAAAGATGCGTGTGTATGTGTGTGTGTGTGTGCGCACGTGCCTGCACTCATAAAAATAGAGTGCATGGAAGGTAAGATGGTCAAGTGTGAGAACAAAACACTGAGAAAACGTATCTGAACTCCCAACAAGACTCTGGAGCGCAGTGCTCATGCAAAACCCACTCTGCCAACCTGACTGCAGGCACAGAATGTACTTGCCTGTAATGCAGTCTGTAGGAGAGGCCACGGGTGTCAAGATAAAACACTTCCCATATATGACCTTTATGTTGAATAGCCTCTGTTACCTTTTATTGGCTGCTTTGATTATTAAACCCATTAGTAGCAATACATTGTAACAACACTGATAATTCAGTATTGCTTTGAAGCCTCATTTACTCATAAAAGCTGTATCATTCCTCTCAAAGATGGTGGCCAAAAGTCATTACTGTTAACACCACAACACAGTACTTGTAAATAAATCAAGGTAGCTTTCTGTAGATGAGTAACAGCTCCATCCATTAAGATTTGGGCTAGCTTTATTACTGTGTCATAAACAACAATATTTTACTGTTCCTTCTGTGTCAAAAGTAAGATTAACTTGCACAGCTGGAGAAAAAATAAATAAACAACATAGGTATATAATTCAGTGCTTTAATAAAGTCTAACATTTTCTCCTTGACAGATATAAGTGACACGACCTACTTTGTCGGAATAAATGAGTTCAAGGTTTTATTTATTCAATGAAGCCAACTGAGATTACAAGAAGAAAAATGCTGCACCCTCTTAGCACATTCTACTCTGGCCTATAATATGGCACTGGCCTGAGACTTCACTCCGTTACTCCGTAAGGAAAAAATTGCAGAGCCTTAACATGCCAGCGAAGAGAACTTTATAATTACACACGTGCTGCATATGCATGTACATGTGGAGTGGTAACTCGTTGTGTAATGCTTTAGAGCCTCATGTCCAGGCTGAGGCTAATGCGTTTGATCCAGGCCCTTGGCACTCTATATGTGCAGTGTGAATGTTGTGCTGGTGTGTGTCTGGTGTAACTCAGTGTACTCTAATTCACTCCCAGATTATTATATAGATTAGATTGGCCAGTCAAGATTACTTTCAGCTGCCTGAAATGTGTGAGTTTTAAGTAAATAAAGGCAAATCTAAAATGAAATTAAAACATTTTATGTTTGTCCTTTGGAAAAGTTGAGAAAAAAAAACCGAAACAAAAAAATTTGCATTAAAAAAGGAAAAGAGACATCTAAGAGAGTAGAGAAAATTTGCAAATTGCGATTTCTCTGCAACAGAGAGCTATAGAATTGAGCGCTGTAAGCATATACTTTTAATTTACTGTAAATAATACATCTCACATAATTCTTTTCTACAGACGGAGTCAGGGACAGAGGTAAATACTTCAAACAGTGAACATATAAAATTGAGGAGCGTGTATAATTGATTCAGATGCATGTAGCCATGTGTAAAACGTGAAGTTAATGAATTCGGAAACGTGAACGTAAGTACAGCCAGAGGGAGTGGTGATTCTTTCATATGCAAGAAATAGAAACAATGGCTGTTAAAAATGACATTTTAGCAAGCGAGAAAAGACCACGTTATGTGTGTGCTTAGTAAAGTAGACTTTTAGATGTCCCCTGGCGGCACGAAAAAACAAATAATTCCATCTGAATTAATGAAATAAGATATGTAGATTCCGGCATAATAATAATAATAATAATAATAATAAATTTACAACCACTCCTGCAACATGCTACAGAGCCTTACATTGGAAGTAAAGGGGAGGCAGTGTATACAGCCAGAAACTCACATTATTTCAAAATAACGCAGCAGGAAGCGTAGTGGCTAAGGACACATACAGCACAGGTTCACAAAGAATGTAACTGGTTATGGACAAACAATGTACTAGATAGCATTTCTAGTTAAAGATATACAGTGTATGTAACTTAAGTTGGTGCCAGTTGTTAAAGATAGCAGGTAAAATATAGACCCTGTACATTTTTGTATGTGATGAGGAAAATTTTTATTGTATGTTGTTTTCTTAAAAGTGGTAATATGGATAATTTTTCTCATGGTGTGAATGCAGAAATGAATGTGTATACATGCGAATACATTGTTAGATGACAGCTGCAATGCACAATATGTATCAGTGTGCTCATTATTTGCCACATGTAGAAACTGTTTTTAGGAATGCCTGATAATGTTATTGTATTGTATGGTCTGAATCTGTGTATGGATTTGGCATGGCTTTTATTATACATGTGGGGATTCGTTTTGTGTGCTCCCCATGAGGTAATTTTAATTAGTAAGAGGTTTCAGTGTTTTGCACATAAACATAGAACTCACAGGGAGGTGAAAAACAAAAGCCAAGCTCCATAGGCACTGAGTCCATGGTAGATGATGATGACGATGAAGAAGATGATGAAGATGATGCTTCTGTAGGGAAATAGCTTCAGATTCCATTTGTAGCTATATAAAATTTTATTCTATTATTAAACATGCATCATTGTAAAAATAAAACGTTTTTTGTCTAGTGAGGACTAGCTTATATTATTACCACACTAATTAGTTATTCTGTTATTAGATGCATGTATGTGCTGAACTACATAATATTTACAGAGTACACGCATATTATTTTGTTAACCATTATCTTTCATGTTCGTATGCCTGCATTTTCTTTAATACACCACTTACAGCTATATTCCAAAGAGAAGGAACCTTGGAATATTTGTATAAGCCCTGACAGTACAACATTGATACAATAAAAATTTAACTCCGGTGTCTGCATAACGCCTTAACCCACGGGCACACAGAAAAGGAAGAATGTGCAAAGGTAACATCTGTACAGATATCGCTGTGTTTGATTAGTGTTGTGGTGCAGCTTCCCTGTTATTACACAGATTACTTTTTTACATTCCCTTCTATTAGGTTACATATGTTTAACTGACATGCATAATTGTTTGTAAATGTCAAACCTTTCAATAAGAATTGGATCTCAGAGTATGTTGGGTAATGAATGTCCTTGTACAATTTGCATAAAGACCGTCTTTCGCCTCTGGGTTGAACAGTACCTTCATTTATTTCCTCTTTTCTTTCTTTGTAATTCAAATTATCATTTTCAATAACCTGGACACTTATAATTATAATCAATCACTTTTTATCTGGTATAGTGCATTTTTACAGCCAAGCTGTCATCAATGATTTCCAACATTACCAATTTTGAGTATTTATTAAGATAGTTCATACTTATTAACCGTATATCTTAAAACTATAGTACCTAATATAAAAGGTAATATTAACATTAGTTAAAAATGTATCTCCCAGCCAACATGACATAAAAATAATATGTAAGTGATATAAAAGTTGTGAGGAAACTGGCCATCACCCTTATGTGTAAAGTGAGACTAAGACTGCATTTTAACCCAGTAAGTAGCATTGAGATGAAACGCTCTGTGTTACGGCCTTGTGGAGAAAGTAGGCCTCGGTTCAGTGGGAGGAAATTCACTGATTCACATGTGCAGTATAGTTAACGTAGGGCTGCAGACACAGTTTTATAATTAACTAATCTTTTTTTTTTTTTTAATAATTTATCAGGTCATTTCCACACTTAATCGTTGTAAATGCAATTCAATTTGAAGCTCTGTGAAGTTAGGTCCAGTAAGGCAAATTTTATAACATAAAATTTGTTCTTTTTAAGGACGAAAATGCCCAGGGCCAAGCACATGTTAAACAGGAACACAGAGAAAAAAGTGCCATAAAGATGCTTTTATCTGTATTTGTAATCCTCAAGTCCATCCACACATCCACAGGCAAGTCTGGGAAACTCAGATTAGTGAGAAATGGAAAATACTAAGTAAAAATTAAAAATACACCAATGAAATTTAACCTACATTATTTAAACCTTTTCAGACAAGTATTCTTATTGTTTTTCTGTTCTTGTTCTTTCTGTTCCTATTCTTCTTTTTGGTTATTCTGTTCTTTGGTTTGTTTGGTTTTTGTTCTTGTTCTGGTTTTTCTCTTTATTCTATTTATTATTACTATTATTGGTAATCTAAGTCATCCTATTATACCTTTTAAATAATTAGCAGTAATAGTTGGTTTTTACAATATTTTTAACAACACAGGTGAAGAAATACCTATGTCCAGTCTCTTCCTCACATTTAGACTTTGATAAAGCCTCTTGTATTCCACATTTTCCATCTCCTGAGCACTAAGTATTTTAGCCACAATATCTCTGTATACTGGCTGTGCGGTCCCAGTCCCACTGTATATGTAAAATCGTTGTAATAGTTTGTACTTCATAAATGGAAATGATACATTTGGAGCTTGTGCCAGTTATTAAACCATAATGCATTTTTGAATTTTCAGACAATAAAACTGCATAAATCCATTATCAGTTACCCTGAAAAACCACTTAGTTTTTCCATGATAAAGATGGTAAGGATTAGTTATTCTTGTACATTTTAAATTACTTTTTTGTACTTCCCATTTCTAGAGTGTTATCACCCACAAATACACTCAAAAATCCACCTCAAAGTTCTAATATTTATGATAAATGTACCTCAGCTGCTTCTTAAATTAAGAACTGAATTGGTCATTCTTAAAGTTGCCTCTGCCTTTTGCCTGAATTGAGAAATTCATGATACAACATAATAGTAATCACTCAGGCATTTTGCTAATCTGTTTGCAAGTAAATATGCTGGGGCACTGACAAAAGTGCCCTTCACAGTTCATTTGCTTTAGCGATGCTGCCTGCTATCAACCTTGAGTATTTGATGTGCTGTTCAGTAGAAATAATACTCAACTGTAAAACTGAGATGAATTGCATAGCTTCAGCAGCAAGTGCAGAAATCCCATCTGCATTCTGAAGATGATGCTTTTGTCTCTATACTGCCGGATTCCTCATTGCTATAGCTCTTGAAAACTCGTTCTCTTACCTTGAAGTGTTTGTCTGTTACCATGGAGATATATCTCTCTGAAAGGGGCACTTGTGTAAGTAAAGCATTGTGACATTAGGTGGGCAGAGAGCCAACGCACTGGCACAGCTGAGTAGATTACAAGCTCTAAACATTTAATAGAAATGTTGACCCACCACCAAGGGTGACACACATTGCTCAGTGCAATATTAAAGACTTCATAAAGAATGGCAGAAAAAAATGACTTTTGTTCATTTTCTTTTCGGTCGAAAGCTTGTAAAGTTTGAAGTGTATATTTATTTGTTTATTTTCTAAAAGAATCAATCATTTCTAAAGAAAGGAATGGTTATATGAACTCTGCAACACAACAAGCAAAAGACATTCGAAACAATCATAATTAATAGGTAGTTTTATTAGGTAAAATAAGTAGTTTGATGAGTGGGTCTCACAGCTTATGTAAACAAGAAAAATGTATAATAGAAAAGTCTGTTTTCACTGATTTCTTTTATAGGACCAATTATATACAGTAAATCCTTATATCATTTCCCTTTTAATTTGGTTTGATAAAGAGGATAGCCATAATGCATGGAGAAAGTGTGTTTCATTTTCTTTAGATGCTAGCTGCAGGAGACAGTATTTGAAAAGTTAATACAGACATTATTTTAATGAAAGATTAACCTGTGGAAGGATTTATTATTAGGTGTATGTTAAAATTATATTCAGAATAATATACACAATAAGAGAAGTGAATATATGCATGTTGTCTGTCAACAAATCAAACAAACACAACAGTGTCAGTATTGTTAATGTTAGTTAGAACATGCACACAGTTAAAGGTCAGTTGAATCTAGTTATGAGATGTGGTTAAGTTGAAAAGATAAAGCAGAGTGGAAACATAACTTTCTCTGCAATAAGGAACTGAAATAACCTGAATTAAGCAAAACATACATTGGCATGTAAGACAAGGCACTTAATGGAAATATGTAGTTATCATATTTAGTCATATTATGGAAATTAACAGTCTAGTTTCAAATTTATAAAGCAAATACATTACTTTAGAACCTTATAGGAACAGGTATATAAGTGAAAGTATCATTGATCTTAATAACATTCTTTCATGTTTAAAATTATCATATTTAATATCTGGCAGTGGTATTATTATTACTGTACTATTTAGTCACACGTGTGCTGAATGTAGGCAGTGCACATGTTCCCACGCCTACGTTTCATGCTGATTACAGAATTTTTATAATGATCATAAAAACAGCCTCTTGTGATGCAGCAGCTGAGCGGAGTGAGCTTTATCCGTCAGCAGTTGTGCACGCTGGGCTCAGTTGCTTTTCTCCTGTGTCCAGCATAGGTCTGTAAGGAAGACTGCATTGATTAACAGGGCCTTAGACTTCCTTGCATGAAAGTCTTTTTTTTCAGTGTAGTAGGCGAGCACAGTTGCACTGTTCAGCTAAAAGTAACTTTCACCTTTAATACATAAAATGTCATTCATGTCAAGACATGAAGATGTTAGCTAGCATAAAGGTAACATCAGATATTTTTTTACGATAACCACAGAATAATAATGATCATTGTTGCTATGTATTGATTTAATACCACCCTTCGTTAAATTTGTCAAAGAGGTCACGTTTTTTGCAAAGTTAGTAACTCAATCATGTATTGTATTGATCCACATTTACATATCAAAGCACAAAAATGTTTTCTGCAATTGCCCATAGCAAAACGGTACACCCCAATTAAAGGGCACCGAACATCTCATAAGAGCATTAAATTATTCAGTTGGTTAGTAGAATTATTTACATGCACTTGTACCTATCTGAGAACTCAGATAACTTTGAAGAAGTTTGAAAAACAAGTGTGCAGATTTGCTCAGGGTTTTGCAAATCTTCAGTATCCTCTGGGTCAAAAGACGTTTGTTGTGATTATTTGTAAAGAGTCATAAAGGAAAAAAATATGGGACAGCCTAATGAAAATATTCGAAGCACACACATATAACAGCATTAACTTTGTGCACTTAAAATGTGAAATGGCTAAACCAAAATCAAAATAAGAGCACAAAACATGTATGACTTAAATATTCTTTTAAATCAGTGTTGCTTGGGACTTGTTGAATTCAATATTTTCAGTAAATAGGGCTATTGTTGAGACCACAGGAGAAATCATCTTTGTGCACAATGAGATGTGTGTTGAGCAGTGATATTACAGCTTAACTGTGCATATAGTTTACAAAACATAATACAACCAATGCAGCGGTCAAAAATTTCTTGTATTCTTACTGGATGTATTTTTTCTGTCATTTTTCTGGCATGGTTTTTATTTTCTGATATTTTATTCTATTGTTATAAATACTAAAGACGTTTTCAGCCTTTTAACTGTTGTATTTCACAAGGGATCTGTGTTAAATTACAGATTTTAAAGTACTTTAGGATGACACACTGAGCACTTCCTCAAACTGTTCCTGAACAATGTGTCCAGTGTGCCACTGAGGAACATCCATGAAAGGCTATATCTGGTTCACAACAATATTTAAATAGGTGATAGCTCTTACATTAATGTTCACATGAATGGTGTCACAACTGTGGTCATGTCCTGTCTTGTTCCTGAGTAACCTCTACCTTTTCTTGCTTTTGCTAGTTCTAGGTTCATGTCTTGTCTAATTTGTACGGAATTTTAGTTTTCTCTAGTTTCTTTGTGATCTATGCTTGTTTAGTTGCTGTGTTCACCTTCAGTTGTTTTAGCGATTACTCCTGGGTTTGTTTGTCTTTCAACACTGCATAGGATCTGTCTTTTCTCTGTTTCCACGCCGGTCAATTTAATTTCATTAGTCTCGTGCTGTTCTCCTATTGCATGTGCTCTGCCTTTCCCATTCTTTTATTCTTCCCTTCGCCTCAGCTCTGGCTCTCATGGATTTGTTTTCTTGTATATTCCCACAAAGTGCCCTGTGTATTGTTATTACTTAATTTCAGTTCAATGAAGCCCTTTCTGTGATTAGCCCTCCCCTTGCCCCTATTTACCCAGAGCATCAAACCTCTTTTGCCACCTTGTCTTCTTTCCACAGTGCATCCTGGTGCCATCCCTTCCCCAGGTAATTCACACACATGTACCTTACCATCCAATTGATGTAAAAGAACTGATTGGATTTTACCAGATCATGTGACCTTCAATTTCTCTAAAATCCAGTTCCAATAGTCACGTGCTCTTTGTAGGCGATTCTGATGATGTTCAGAAGTCAGCATGGACCTTCTGACCAGTCTGCGGCTGTACACCTCCATACATGGCAGCACGTGCAGCACTGCATGTTATGACGCATTTGTCCTGTAACATCCCTGAAATTGTGTCACAGTAGACCTTCTGTTAGTTTCAACCAAATGGGATAGCCCTTGTTGCCCTGGCTCATTAACAAGCCTTGGATTTCTAACAAGCCTTGGATTTCTAACACATGAACCCAGTTCATGGTTTTTCCCTTCTTGGACCTCCATTGGTCAGCACTGCACCACCACTCCACAAGCCTTGGAGACATGCTCCAACCCAGTCATCTGCCCATAACAATCTTGCCCTTGTCAAAGTCACCTGATTTGTTATGCCTTCCTGTTTCTCATGCATCCAACACTTCCACTATAACAACCAACTGTTACTTACCATCTAATATATTCCAGACCTTCACATGCACCGTCCCAAATGTTATTTCGTACAACTGTGAACATTCATAATGTTTTGACTGGATGGTGTATCTTGATATTTCAATCTGTGTATGTCAAAAGCACCAGTCAATAAAAATATGTTTTTGCTCCTGTATATAATAGTCATCTCGGCATATATCATATTGTAAGCAAGATAAAAATAACACATTAAGACACAGGTATATTAACCAACAACATACAGCTTGAAGTAGCATTGCAGTTTGCCAACTGAACCAGGCATCTCTATGCCTTCTCAACACCAAAGCTGTGTAGCAAAATGCATGAGTCATGCCAGGCTAGGCCTGTACAGTCAATAAATGCATTAAATGCAGGCATATAATTAAGTCAGAGGTTCCCATACATTAGGGTTGCCTGATAGGCAAATGGGGTCATGAAAAAATGGGTAAAATTCATTTAGATTTATTTCAGTACTGCTATTTTTCTCCTCCCCACAGTCGGCATGTTGTAAATGGACTCATTTGGCAAGATGTTCTGTTGCACAATCCCCCCTCATCTGTAGTTAAAGGACTAGAAATTCTGCCACATAAACATCAAATATCAAAACTGGGTCATGAGTCAAAAAAGCCTGAGAACCTCTGAAATAAGAGGTCCTTGGTTTATTATTATTATTATTATTATTATTACAAATAAATACCCTGCTGAACTTACATAAAGAAATATGTACTATATATAATATGTACAGCAATTATGCAAGGAAATATTTATAGCTTTATAATTTCATATTCATTTTTCCAGTTTAATGTGTGCTTCTTGTACTCCTGTATTTTGTCACAGCTCAGACATATTGATGCCTTTGTGGTGCTTGTCACGCACCTCCACACTAAATTACCTACTTGTTGTTATCAGTGCTCACATGGTGGCCGTCTGAGAGGAAGATGAATTGTTTAGCATTAGAGTAGATTTGGTATTAGGTTTGGCCGTCACTTGGTGCTTCATAGCAGTGCTGTCACCATGAATGCTTTTCCAGCTGTTAAAATACAGACCTACAACAGAGAGCTGAAGTATGGATCTGAAGAATTCTGAATAATGGAACCATAATACAACATTTTTCAAAGTTATTTATATTTTTTGGCAATTTGGACCCCTTGCATTCTTTTGCAAGCAATATGTAGAATATGGTTATTTTATGGATAAACTCACTGCTGAATGTTTCTTTAATGTGTGGGTACGATACCTTCTATAGTTTGACTTGAATATAATGAGCATGTCCATTGTAGTAATATGAATGAAATGGAGATAGAAGATGTGATAGAGACATCTTATTACATGTAGCACTACCCAAGGTCGCTGGAAACCAGTGCTATGCAATGCAGAACAGCGTAATGATGCAGAGGACATGTCAGCCTGCTGAACGAAACATGCATAAGCTTGTACATACGTGAATACACGATCCTTCATTGTTAAATATATTCAGTGTCTTCTCATACAGACATCATTTCTTGCTTCATTGAGCTGTCAGTACACAACAGCTGTGTTAGGATGTGCAGAGAGAAGGGAAAAAGAGCGGAATGAAAACAGTAAAGTGAGTTTGTGTATTTAGAGTCATATCCTGGGAAGGGTGAAACAGAGAACCCCTGGCTTGTTGAAAGACGATGTGCTCAGCTGATAATTTGCTGAACACATCAGCAAATTATAGCATCCCGACCTACCTGCGTCAAAGGATTCAAGAGATGCATGTTTCAGAAGGACATCAGTGGTCAGGTGGCCACAACCCAAAAAAATGCAACAAAAGTTTATTGTTTTTATTTAGATAAAATCATATTGTGCATGTGTGTGTATGTGTATGCATGTTTGTGGATATTGCATGTATAAATTTCACATGTGCATCAATATAATAATCTTATTGGATTAAAGAAATAACGTATTAAACATACATTTAACATGTTATGTACTTACACAAGAAAGCAAGAACAGTGAAGTTTTGCTATTATTAGCCTTGGGTTGTGTTTAATTGTTCATGTTTTGTACTTCTGGAAAAATTCCTGCAATCTAATTGTTCAATGTAATACCTTCTTGTAATTGTGCCATCACTAAGGTGCTCGCTATACTTTTGTAATCAAATCTCTTCTGTTAATGAAAATCAGCTTTAATTGTCCGTAACCATTTAAAAGAGATTGATACCAGGTTATTTAATGGTTGGGGATGCACAATTTCCACTCTTTTCTGGTTTTCATTTTAAAAGATATAATTAAGTGGCGCTACTACTTTTAATGAGCATGGCTATTATTGAACGGAATTGTGTTTTGAGACTGTTATATAAGGATTTATGTATTTGATGTGCTCACTCATGGGTTTCAGCTAAATGAATTCAGGCTCACTGAGAAATAATTTATTTTTATTTTCCTTTTGAAAAAAGTAACATTCTTCACATATTTAGTGTAGGGAGAATTTAAGGAGACATGCCAACACACACTGTGTTCTTGAACAATTTGATTTGACCAATAGCCCTGGTCAGCCTTCAGCGGAGTAACCAGTGGAGCACATGCACCACATGCACACTGCTGCAGACGTCCCTCTCATTCTTATGCGCCATGCTAGAAGGAGCTTGACACAAAGTATACATAAGCAAACCTATAACAACAGGGAGCCCTCGAAATATCAGTGTCTTCCATAATGTGACTTTTTCCATCAGAGAAACACAGAAACCAAAATGAAACAGAAGAAACGAAATACATCTCCTGGTTGCGATACCGTGCTTGAACAATGAGTTCCTTGTACCTCCGTTTCACTCTGATTACAGCAATTATCTTGTTATTAACGAGGTTCCGCTGCAACAGAACAGAAACTGCACCTTTCCATCTACAGGTTCACTGCAGTAATACATTCTACTGCTCCAGACTTCCCTTTTGTGTTCCACTGTCCCACTGCAGCCTTTGTCCAAAGCAACTCAGTTTCATTGAGCTGATATTGGTCATGAACACAACAGCTACGGATCTTCAGATGAATGGCTATTTCAAAGGCTTATGTGAGCTTTAAATTTATGTATAAAACTGACAATAAATGAAGCCAGAGAAGACATCGCACTTATGTGTTCATTCTTCTTCACGTTAGTAAGATTTCCATTGCGAGCTTAGGTGAAGCCAAACTGTCTGCAGCTTCTCTGTCAAAAAAAACTATTTTTAAACAAATATAAGTTCACATTCCTTCATGAAGGTCACAAAAGGTGCACTATGCCCACATTTTTTGCAGTATATAGTATTTCTTCCAAAATTCAGTTAATGGGGTTTTAAAAATCCATGCATACAGAGATTTATTTTTTGTCACAATGAATGACCACAGTCTTGTAACTGTTATCCTAATATAAAATAAGAACAAATGTTGACACCTAATTAGATGACCACAATGAAAGTCTAAAGTAAAGATTTTTCATTGGACTTCATGATATATTAATAATAAACCTGTATAATTGAATTTACTGATTTTTGGGAAGCACATCACATTCACAGGTCCCAACTAAGTGAAAATTGCACGTGGAATAAGCAAAACTATCATTTCAAACCCATGATGCCTAATATGGACTCTCAGTCACTGTTATTTATTTATTTTGACGAACCGGTAACCTTGAGCTCTGGTGATTGACAGTGAGTGAAATTCTCTCCCATTTATGGTACCAGAGTTTTGCCAGTACCTTGCTCCTAGCTTGATCACAAAATATCAAATATAGTTATTCTACAATCCATGAGAAAAGCCAAACGTTTCCATTCATTTGCAGCTTTCCATGTATTCTGGTATATGCATGTATATTGCAATATAGTGTATTGGCATATTAAAATATCAGGTGCCATTGTCATATTTACTCAAACATCGTAAGAAAAGCTGCTTTGACAATGGGCCTGCATTGCTGTGATGGCACATACAGTTTATTACAAGTGGGTTTCACTTGCATTCAGTGCTTTTGGGAATTAAATAATACTTCTTTTATGTTAGGTTTCTGTCATCATTGTGTTCAAGTGTGCTGCACATCTTTTAGAGAGGACCATGGTGTTTTAGATACAAAAGACAGCACACATAACGCTGGTACAGACTATAAGCTTTTAACTGAATGGGCTTGGGTCAACACTGGGGTCCAGATTTTTTTATTTCTTTTTTTTTATGAAAGATTTAGCTATTTACACCCTGCGTACGTTATGCTATGTTGGACAAGTACTTGCACGCCTCATTTTCAAGGCAACAGACTAAATATCCAATTCTGAAGTTTATTTCTTTCTTTACAAGAAGAGAACAAGACAAAAAAGGCACACCGGAAGGAAGGTGTAATTTCAAAGAACACACTTATTGACCGTGACAATGTCACACGTTCACTTTTCATGTGCTGAACAGAACAGTTCTTTACTTCAATAAAATTTTGTGCACAATCTTTAACCCACCCATATATACCTTTGGCTTCCTTCAAAATCTTTTATTTGATCCGATATAAAACCAGGCAACATTCTACAGCCGTACAAAAGCTAGACATTGTAAAACATACTAAAAACAAGTTTTTGGGGTTAAATTTCATTGCTACAGTCTGTTTCTATATGTCATATTTTTTGTTATATAAAAACACATACACAAATTACCCAAATTAACCTCCCAGCGCTCCCATTCAGTACCTACCAACAGTGCCCCAAACAGGGTCAAAAAATAAACCAGCTGCAGTGTGCTGGGCAGCCAGACTCATCAATGCACGAGGGCAACAAAGGCCATCCTATCTGGTGCAAAGAGAAGGAATATTTCACACCATCCCATTCTGCTGCATATGGGACTCTGTGGCTGCAGACCAATTGGAGCACCTGTTCCAACCCCATCAAAAGTGCTGAAAAGGAGCTGGGTTTTGGAGCAGTGGAGGAAGGTCACCTGGTCCAATGAGTACCATTTTCTTTTTACATCATGTGCACGGCCAGGTATGTGTGCACCATTTACAGTACCTGGGGAAGGAATACCAGCAAGAAGCACTGTCAGAAGAAGGCAAGATGGTAGAGGGAGTGTGCTGCGTTGAGTAATGTTCTGGTGAGTCCAGCCATTCATATGGACATCAGTGTGATGTGTGCACACTGCCTAAATAATACTGTGGACCAGGTGTGGACTTCCCTTCATGTCAGCAGTATTGCCTGATGTCAGTGGCCTTCTTCAACAGGATAATGCACCTTACCAAACTGCATGATCTGTTAGGCAATGGTTTGAGGAATATGACAAATAGTTGAAGGTATTGGCCTGGCCTCCATATTCCCCAGACCACAACCTCGTGGGCACTGGTGGAATGTACTGGAATGACAAGTTTGATCCACAGCAGCTTCCCCTTGTGATTTACAGGACATTCAGCAGTTGCTTGTAATGTCCCCTCATGGTAATCATCTTGGACTGCCTACCTGATCACGACCACCCACCTTGGTTAATCATCTGTCTTTGTGTTTTTTGGAGCTGACGATATCATCTGACCAAGGCCAATTGCTCTGCATGACGGTTTAAATCTCTCTGGTCTTGTACTTTTTCTGTTTTTTTTTTTTTCTTTTCTCCAAGGTTGACGTTCAAAAAAATCAGCAGCAAGTTAACTGATGCATTTTAAGTAAAAAAAAAAATCTTATCTGAAAAATTTTTCTTTCAATGTCAACAAACAAAAGACATATGAAAGTATAGTTAAAACGTATTATTCTCTTCACTGTTGCAATTCTGAAAGAGGCAAAAAAGCGGCAATGAGTGCTTTATTTTATTTTAGTATATTACTGTTTTGGTTTTGTTTGCAGTTGGAGAAATAAATGAAAAACCAGACATATAAAGTACGAAGGGCAATAAAAATGTCGAACCATTTATTCCTACGAATGGCTATGGAATGTCGTCTAATATTTTGCGCTTTACAGATAACATTGCCACACATTCTCCTTTATGTTAAAGGGTTTACTAGCTGTAAAGATTCAGGCAGAAGAATTGCATGTGTTGTGTTTTAAATGGATCTGAAAAGCAGCTTGCAATGTCAATTTTTTATTTTTTTGTGGAGCTTTTTTGCCACTTTTGTGATTGACATTACTATAAAACTTAAAATCTGTTAATTTTCCACATATAACTATCTAAATTTTACATAATTTGGTGGCATACACATATTTTAAAACTTAATCATGCAAAGATCATGGAGGCAATATTCACTGAAAATATAAAAAAAACATGCAACACAAATGTGGCACAATTAAAGGAGATATAAATGTGTAAATGTATGCAAATAAAAATAAAATGTGTCTATCCCTCTAGTTTCAAACACACTAGAATGAACTGAAAGTTGTAATGCACTGTACACAGGAGTGTCAGCAGATGAGATGGAAAGCACTCCATTCCCACTATATTTCCCACATTAGTACTGCTTTGAGGCTTTTCTTCCATTCTCCCGTTTTCATGTCATGTTTCAAGAATAAAATAAAAAATTTAAACAAGCTTGATTTTAGCTTTAATGACAATAAAATGAGATGGGTGGTGAGATTTGCCAAAGGAACACAGCTTGTCAGGATGTAGAAAGAGGTAGTGCATAACAGCTATTCCACTGCGGCCCCTTTACAGCGAGCTGGTGTGAAGTTACTGAGGAGCACAGGTGGCCCTGGTGGGCGGGGGGCAGCCTAAGGAGTGCCTCTGATGCATGGTTATAAGGCTCAGAGTCCCAGAATAAGAGCTAAGCCCTCGAGCAATGTGCTCCTGGTGCCTCTGTCCAGATTTCCCCAAGTCTGACCAGAGGCTCTATTAGAAAAGGCCTTTGTTCTTCTTAAATAAAGAATGGCATGTATATTGTACTGCACTGCTACTCAGCCAATTCTATTTGACATATGAGTGTTTATATGAATGGAATGTGTGTATGTGTGTGTGTGGATATTAATAATTAATATTAATGTTGTAAATGGGACTATATGGGGAGTTCAGATGTTCCTTATAACATGAAAAAAAAGTTTAATTGATTGAACCCATAGACAAACTTTTGGTAGTCCTTTGCCATATGTATTTCTCCATAGCTTTATGTCACTTGGTATATATGTTGTGGGAACAGTATTGTGCATGTATAGTAAGATTTAATCCGAGTGAAGAACCATTCTTTCATGGACCTTGTTTTTTGTGCAGTAGCTACCGTGCTACTGCTTTTCTATTTCAATAGTTCAGCTCTTTAACGGGCAGCATGTGGACCTTAGCAGTCTGTGACCTCGACTGTGTCCCATCTTTATTATCCAGATGCATCTTTATTGTGACTTTGATATTTACAGGAGTGTGATGATGTCACTTTTCATGTGTGGGAAATAAACTGCTAACTTTCATATCATCTTGAGTTTATATGGGCACTTTGATCAGCATATAAATTTAATTCTGTTGTAGACTGACTACACACACACTCATAT
>JABJVR010000535.1:0-20956 GCA_025773905.1 Chitala chitala | reverse complement strand
CAATATGGACCAAAATCTCTGAGGAATGTTTCCAACACCTTGTTGAATCTATGCCATGAAGAATTAAGACAGTTCTGAAGGCAAAAGGGGGTCCAACCCGGTATTAGCAGGGTGTACCTAATAAAGTGGCCAGTGAGTGTATACTTTAAGGACTAGCACCTCACCAAGGAAGGACAGGGACCTGGACTTGCACAACCCTATCTTACATTTGGCAATGGTCAAACACTTTTCCCAATTTACTCAGGCAGCTCCTCCTGCTAAGAAGCAGATCGCCACTACGTTTAAGGGACCATCCTCAAGAGTGAGCCCTCTAGCGATATCCCTTCTGGCCTTCCAGCTGTCAAAATACCTGATAGTGGTGTGGGCTTTTTGATTGCTACAATGTTATATGGTCACAATGTATGGCTCAAACTCATTTTTGAACAAGGGATTGAATGCCCTGAATTAGCATTTCTTTGCCAAGTGGAAACATGAGATTACATATAAAATAACTTGGTTCATCTAAATTTGTCAAATCAAACACCAAACACAACATACTTAAAACAGATAGCAAAATCAGTACATAACTGGGACTGGATTAAAGAAAGGACAGTTTAGCAGAATGTTAATGAGGGCAGGTAAAGAGGGCTCGTCCAAAACTGATCACAGAAATCTCCATCTGCCATTCCACAGAAAGTGCAGAACACATTTGTGTCAAGTTTATGTTTCTTAAGTAATAATTTGGTTAGGTAAAATTTTTCAATTATTTTGATGTTAGTTTTTTGACCTTATCGGTAATGCAGTATTTATGAGGCAAACGCCACAATTTCTCCTACATTTTTGACCAAGCTATTCCAGTATTTGACTGTAACGGTTTGCTTGGATGTGCCCCAAGTGTTGGCCACACCCCCTTCATACCCTTTCTTCTTACCCCATTAGTCATTGTCTGAGTGTTTTTACCAGGTGGTTGGTTCCCCTGTAGCAGTATATAGGTTGGGTGTTATCTTTGTCTCTTTGCCTGTTGTTGAAGTCTATCCCAGTGTCTATTCTCTTGAATTATTTTACAAACTGATATTCCCTCAGCCATTTTGCCATTGTTAGTTTATGTCATGTTCCTCCTTGTGTCCCAGGACTGTGGTTTGAGTATTGTTTTGTAAGCCTTTTTGCCCCTGTATATTTGCTTTGCACTCTGCACTGCTTTTGCCCTTGTTCATGAGCGAGGGAAAGAAGGAACATGAGATTGCTGCTGCCGCTGCACCGATCCATCTGTCAATGTGATCGATGTACAGGACGGTTGTGGTGAAGAAGGAGCTGAGCCGAAAGGCAAAGCTCTCGATTTACCGGTCAATCTACGTTCCTACTCTTACCTATGCTCATGAGCTTTGGGTTATGACCGAAAGAACAAGGTCTCGGATACAAGCTGCCAAAACGAGTTTCCTTTGCAGAGTGGCCGGGACTTAGAGATAGGGTGAGGAGCTCAATCACCAGGGAGGAGCTTGGAGTAGAGCCGCTGCTCCTCCATATCGAGAGGAACCAGTTGAGGTGGCTTGGGCATCTGTTTCAGATGCCTCCGGGTCGTCTCGTCCCAGCAGGAGGAGACCCTGGGGAAGACCCAGGACACATTGGAGGGACCGTGTCTCCCGACTGGCCTGGGAACGCCTTGGTGTTCCCCCGGAAGAGGTGGAGGAGGTGTCTGGGGAGAGGGAAATCTGGGCAACTCTTCTTAGACTGTTGTCCCCATGACCCGGCCCCGGATAAGCGTCAGAAAATGAGATGAGATGAGATGACATAAGATGACATGAGAAGAGACTCCTTTTGCCTTGTGTGTGATGCAAGGCTCCTGTCATTTCCCTTCTTTGTAGTGGTTTCTTGTTCATTTAAGCCCTTCTCTGCATTTAGCGCTTTGAGGCACGCTGTTGAGAAATATAAAATATATATATATAATAAATTGAATTGAACTGAACTGAATTTAGACTTCACCTGACTGGTTGCCTTATGCCTTGCCACCATGACAATTACAAAAGGAATGATGAGAATGTCTTCCCGAAATAAGGTTCTAAATTTTGTATCACTATTATAAGTAACTGAAAATATACATAAACACTGTAGAATTAAAACAGTCAGGGATGGCAGTCAATTCTGAATAATTTAAGATTCCCTTCTGACCTGGATAACTGACCTACTGAACTAAGATTACTGTGAAACAAATTTTCAATTTTTCTTGTTTAAAATGTATTTGTTCCATGTATACCATCTGTGCAGAGATATGTTTTGTTCATATAAAAGCACCTGAGCCAATAGCACCTGTTTATTGAAGTTAAATTAATAGGAATTTTTGTGATCTTATATAATTACATTAGTAGAAAACCTCAGCTACCAGTTAAAGAAAATACATTTAGGGACGAAATTCCAAAAATCAGTTTAACGTTACATATCAGATTATGAATTTAAATTTATAAAGATGGACTAAAGGTAAGTAATCTGTTGTATTATACACAAACAATGGCTACAAACCTACAGATTGACTATTTAGGGGAAGTAAAAAAAAAAAAAAAAACAGGATTACATGGATGAAAAAAGATGTTAAACATGTAAGACAGAACAACACTTCCCTTACAGTCACATGGCCACTGTTAAGCCCTTTTATGGTTGGCTACATTTGACGGCCATGAGAGGACAAAATGCAGAACACGACAACAGCCGTCTTTGAAAAATCCATAAGATTTACAGCAGATCCCTGTGGGCTGTGCATATTATATGTCAATATATGAAGTGATGCAGTAAAAACCTCTGGAATCACGCATTTCTCGTTTTGTTTTATTTTTGGTTTCAAGGTGAAAATCATGTAAAGAAATAGCTGCTGTGAATCATGTGAACAGATGAATGTTTGGACCTGAAAACATAAAATTCACATGACCACATATCCAGCAAACACTAACTAGGCATAAGAAAATTTAAATTTGATTTAACTATGACTAAGTTATTTAATCACAACATACATTCATTACAACCTCATTACAACCACAGGACTACAGCTTTTCACTATCTGGTCTTTTTTTATTTTTTTGAAAGGCTATTTAAGTATCCTTGTAGGCTATCCTGATTTTTTTTAAGGCAGCCCCTAACCTTAATAATAATATTTTCCATATGTCAGAGTATGGACAAACAGGACCTCTTTGCACAGTCTGCATCTGGGGTCCTGCCTGGTATGGTAGACCCCAGCCTCTATTGATCTTGTACTTAGAGCTTGTTCCTATGCTGCCATGATTAGTGCCTCTGTGCTGTGTTTCAGTTCGGCTTTGTCCAGCCACTGGTAGGATTTTTCGATATCAGCTACTTCATCTAACTGTCGGTGGTACATCCCATGTAGGGGTTTGTCCGTCCATAATGGTTTTTGCTCCTCTTCTTTTTCAATTTCCTTGGGTTTCTGCTGCCTGAGGTACTCAGTAAGCACACCATCACTCGGGGCCATCTTCCTGATCCATGTACTCATGGATCTTTGCTGTTTCATCCTGAATAGTGGCTCTGATGCTCACTAGTCCTCGGCCTGCTTCCTTCCGCTTAGTGTACAGTCTCAGGATGCTGGATTTGGGGTGAAACTGTCCATGCATTGTGAGGAGCTTCCTGGTCTTGATGTCTGTGGCCTCTATCTTCTCTTTTGGCCAGGTTATTATACCAGCGGGGTATCTGATGATCGGCAGGGCACAGGTGTTGATAGCCTGGACATTATTCTTCGTATTCAGCTAACTTCTCAGGACTTGTCTTACTCTTTGTAAATATCTGGCAATTGCTGCTCTCCTTGCAGCCTCTTTATGGTTCCCATTTGCCTGTGGGATTCCAAAGTACTTGTAGCTGTCCTCAACATCTGTTATGTTGTGTTTTGGTAGTACAATGCCCTCAGTTCTGACTACCATCCATCTTCTGGTTACCATCCAGCCACACCATTACTATAATGGCACACCAAATCACTGAACCACGCTTAACCCCACTCAATACACGGAGTGCCACAATTCTGGACATAGCGTATACTAATCATTTTATAAGAAATTGTCTAATTAAACATTTATTTCCTGGAAGACATAAAAACAATATACTACACAAATTCGATAAGACCTCAATTAACAAGTTAAGAACTATGTACTGTATTCAAAATGCCCTATAATATGCCCTTTCTATCTATCTATCTATCTATCTAATTTGTTCATTGTTTTATTTTTGTTTTGTTTTGTTTTTATGAATTTAGATTTTTTTGAATTCCTTAAAACTAATGAAAGAAACCAAAGCTCACAAAATGTAACATTTTTAAACATTTCCCCTCCGAGTTGGATGATTAGGTTTTTATGTCAAATCTGTTTTTCCCCTTGTATATATATTGTTTTATTTTCTTATTATTTTTTATTATATCTATTTATTTTCTCTTAGTATTGTCTTTATTACTATTTCATAAGTTACTTACCCTTTTCATATGGACTTGATTACGTAACGATATGTTCATGTTAATTTGCTTCTATAATGTTTCCTTTGTATTCCAGTTATAGCCGCCGTATTGACAAAATGATATGTATTGCCTTCTTTGTTGTGTATATTTTCAATTTAGTTATAAAATGCAATAGGTTCTTAAGGTCCTGTCTAGTGTTGTATAATGTCTATATGTCGTGCAACTGGTTTCTAATTGACTCAAAAATCCCATGATGCCATGCGGTGTCTAGCAGGACTTTTGTGATTATTTTGTTTTCAAGATGGCGGACAGGCGGCGGCGAAGGAAACGCGCGTCTCAGGATACCGAAGAGGAAGACGATTCTGGTTCTGGTAACGAAAGTGGAGTTTCGAGTTCTGGTAGAGTGAAAACTGGAGTTAGTGTTGCCGAACCTGTTGTTTTGCCCAGTGTCTGCCCAAGGACGAAAAGCGAGGAGGAATCGGAGTGTGTAAGTGGTTCGCGTACTTATTTTTATTTCCTAAGTGCTAGCAATAGTATCTTTATGGGCCTCGCGCTATTATTTCGTATAGGGCATGTTTTGTAGAGAAAATCGATTCGTCTTTAAAATGATATTAATTAGCTTTCCGTAGAAAAATATAGTAGGTTGCAAACTAGCCATCTTATTAGCAAAAACTCTACAGTACAATATGGGTGGTAGGGTATCACGATCTTAGTATTTGCGTTTGTTATTGAATGTTTTTCATAAACTATCATTTGTGTATTTCACGTGCTATACACCTAATATTTACTTTCGCTAGTGGTAAATTATCAGGCACTATCGTACTCTGCCATTATGTGGTTTTGTTGTGTTTGGCCTGCACTCCGCGGAGCCCCTCAGCTCTGCAGGCTGCTTAGCGGTCCTGTCGGGTAGTCTCACACGTGTGCGAGGTGGGTGTAAATCATGTGCTGTGTTCTCATGGCTAACATTGTTTCATATTACTAAACACAAACGTTTGTTGAAATGTAATTTGTGAGCCCGGAATGTATGAATCTGTGTACGCTGTAGAAAGGCTTAAAAATGCTGTTTTCATGTTCCCAAAAAGTGTTTTTTTTTTTTTTTTTTTCCTGCAGCTTTTTAGAAAACGTACGTGCTGTTTAAGGGATAAATTAATATTCAACCTGAAGTTGTAGATTTGACAGAGGCAATTTATTTAGTAAGACCTTGTGTAAATTGGGCAATGTTAGCTGTTTTCAATACTCAAATGTATTTTTTCCCCTTTGCATGTATACAGGAAAGTGAGGATGGCATTGGAGAGGGTAAGTCTTGTAATGCTACTCCCTGGTTAATGCTTACATGTAGTGTCACGGATTTAATCTGTATGAAATGCTAAAATGAATTTATGGGGAAAAAGTTAAAATGTACATAGTGGCATGTTCAGATGATGGATGACACTAATTATTGCCACATTTTGGTGACAAACCTGTGAATGTTCTGTACAGCTATCCTTTCTGACTATGATAGTGCAGACCCAGAAGAAAACGGTTCACATTCTGAGGTGAGATCTTTTATTTCACTCATTTCATGATTAACTGTTCAAGGCAGTTGTTGAGAGAGACCCAGCAAATTCACCCAAGATCAGACTGCAAAATAATTGCAAAGAGCCTTTGTTAAAATGTTAAAGTTCCTTACAATACAGTCAGAAAATACTGGACAAGAATGGCTTTCATTGAAGGGTAGCATCTTCCCAGAAAAATGGTAAAACATCTTATGTTTTCAGTTTTATTATAAGAACCCTAAGAGATTTTTAGATTTCTTTGCCTGAGCATCTTGTAATCATCAAGTTGACCATGAACTCCTCTTTATACAAAAGTACTCTAGAGACAACTGAGAGACCATTTGTTCAGAATTATAGTTAAAAACATATTATGAAATGTACAGCCAAATTTCTGAAAAACCTGCCACCAGCCTCACACGTTTACATCAGCCTCCTCCCATCTGGGGGAAGATATCTGAGCATTAATGCTCACTCTGCCAGACTCTTGAACCGTGTCATTCACCAGGCTGTCAAGATGCTGAACTCTCTCCCATGCCTCCCCTTTGCCCTTAGAAATGTCAGACTCCAAACTTTTGCTACCTCTGAATGTAATACCATTTTCTGTAACTGAAAAACTTTTGCTCTGAATATTTTGCAACTAACTCTGCTGCTACCATTTATTGTATTTTATTTTATTGCTTTTTATTTTGCTCCTGGGTTCGGAGAGAAACGGTTTTTGGCACATAAGGGCAGATTTCACAATAAAGTTGATTTTGACTTTGAGAAACATAGTCCATGAAAGACGAGACCTCAAACCATATGGAATGCTGTGGTGGAACCTTAAGAGCTGTGCATGAACTAATGCTGCCAAACATCAGTGATGTGTAATGATGATGTAAGCAATGTACCAAAATTGATTTCAAGCAATGTGAGAGATTGACAGACTGATTCACAAGTGTATTTAATCGTACTGCTGTTGTAGGTGAACTACCAAATCATAGTGTATATACTATTTTCCCCAAACGTGGCTTCTTTGTATTGGCTAGTCCCCCCCCGTCATTCATTTATTTTAACTTAGTCCCGATAAAGACCAGGGGTCTCAAAGCCTGTTTATTGTCATGAAAATGTTTACCTGGAAGTCTGCAGGGTGGCTGTAGGATTTTTCTTCTTACCCACACTTGCAAGCTTCCATTTATTCCATAAAATACACGAGTTTATAGTTAAAAGCTAATGTACAACTTGCCATTTATAAAACTCAGTACTTCAGCCTACACAAAAAATATGCCAGAGGCTACACATATTTTCCAAATAGCCTGATTAAACAAAACTGTTTTAGCTAGTTTAGCATTTTGCTTAATACTTAGGCCCATATGTTTAGTTTTGCATTCCATTTTTAAATATAAGTTTGAGGAACACTGTCAAGTTTATGGTCATTAGTCTCTGCTTTTTTTTTTATCGTGCGAAGAAGAGGTGGTCCCAAGACTCGTGCATGCCAGAAGTTAGGTGTGAACCATAGCAAATGGTTTTTTTTTGTTTTTTTTTTTTTTTTTAAATTCATCTGAACGCTGTTTACAGTAAACTTTTACTGAAAACCCTGAAAACAACGGTAGTACGAGATGGTCACAGGTTTGTTAAATTTTCATGTAAAATGGTTTATGCTTGGGAATGTGTTTTAAAAGAAGCATATGTTGAATGTTTTTTTCCACTAGGGAGAAGAGGAGGAACTGGAAGGAAAGCCATTCAGTGATGAAGAGGATTCCAAATCCCATGCTGAGGACATATCTACAGAGGATAAACCATGTGAAGAGATGTTGGACCAGGTGGTGGCCGTGGAACAAAGGGATGATGCAGAGGAGAGTCGTGGTACAGAAGTGAAGTCTGAAGACCGAGGGAATGTAGCTGGAGAGAGGCAGAGTGGAGATGGACAGGCAAGTTCAGCTCCTTTCCTCTCATCTGCGTGTTTTTGTATCAAACAGTTTCCTAACATTCGAAGCAAAATATTTTCAAATTGTTACTCTTAAATGGTTTAGACTAGTGACTAAGTGAAATTAATACAAATTTGTTCTCAGGAAAGCACAGATGACCCAGAAAATAAAACAAGAAACAAATCAAGCAAGAAGTTGGACGATGATGAGGACCGCAAGAACCCCGCATACATCCCTCGAAAAGGGCTCTTTTTTGAACATGATGTCAGAGGCCAGACTCATGAGGAAGACATACGGTAAGAATGGCCGCATGAGTACTTAACGGGAAGTAAAACAAGAGAAATGAAAGCCGAAACTACACCTAACATTAAAGCAATCAACACTGTGCAATTAAATAGAAAAAGAATAGGGGGAGCAGGCTTGGTATGTGCAGACATAGACAAGACCTGCTGGAGCCACGTAAAAAGGGCCATGTGAGTAGTTCAGCTGATACTGAATGTGTGAACATGTGCAAACACATCTTCCTTAGCTGCTGTATTTCCACATATTTTGAGGTAACCAAACAAAAGCAGAAAGTTATGACTGAAGTAGTAACTGTAGTAATAAACATTATTTACTACAATGAGTCAGTTTTTTTATATATACTTGCATACGTTAATGGTTGTTTAATGATATAAGCAATGTTTCTTACAAGGATAGAATTACTGGTTAAATGATTAACATTCCTACATGCATGCAAATTTGTTTGGTTTTATTTACAAACATAAATTGTGATGTTTTTAGCCAAAATGGCCCAGCCCTGGTAATATAAGCATGTATAATTTAGAATTGCATTAGTTCATTGAGCTACTTGGTTGTGCATTGTAATGAAGTTTCTACGGCTGGTGGCCTGCCTGCCTGTGCTGTCCTCTTTAATGCCCTTGCTCTCTCTCTACTCTTGATCTAGGCCAAAGGGCCGGCACAGGAAACTTTGGAAAGACGAAGGGCGTTGGGAACATGATAAGTTTCGAGAAGATGAGCAAGCACCCAAATCCCGTGAGGAGCTGATTGCCATGTATGGCTATGACATACGCAACGCTAATGGCCCCAGTGACAGTCGGGTTTATCGCTCCCGCAAGCCCAGGTATCTCTTCAGTGAACTGCCTGTTTGTTCAAAATGTATTACATGCTGTTTTTTTTTCCCAGTTGTTGCATTAAGTAATATGTACTTACAGCTATTTATAAATTTCAGATGTCTAATTTCAGTTGAGTTCTGGCTATGCATTTTCAATGCACGTTCACACTCGATGATTTTGTGGTTGCCATTTCTGCAAGTGATTGTGTTGAAATGGTGCAAACGAAATGTAAGGATGTTTGAGGAGACGCATACGAATGTGGTAATAACAGAGATTAGTTTGCTATATAACGTAAGTGTGTGTGTATGTATGTATAAACAGTTAAGAGTTAACTCAGGGTGCTTAAGATATTAAATTTAAATTACAGTGTAAAGACAACTGAGGAGTAGAAACATACTAACATTTAAAAAAATGGTATGCTACCTTGTGAAGTGTGAGCTGAACTCAAGGGCTTTGCTTTACCAGTTCTCCATGTAGATAGCTATGGCCTAGCAGGTACTCCTGAACAAATTTCACATTTGTACAAGTTATTAAACATGGTAGCTCTTACAGTCAGCTCATTCAGGGCTATTCTCCTTCATATTCATTGGGGCCCAGGGCTTTGCAGTGTGACAGTTACCACTTTAGCTAAATGGAAACATTCTGTGTGATGATGATGATGATGCATTTGCACGTGTGATTGCTGTACTGTAAATCACTTTAACGAAGCAGTCCAAAACTTCAGAAAATACGCATTTACGGTCAAACTCTGGTACCTAATGGGAAACCAGGAGTACTTCCTGTCCAGTGTACTTACTATCCACATGTTTTGTTTTCACACTTCACGTAGACAGTTTAACTTTATAAACACGTGTACACTGTGAAAGAAATCGGTGATTTTTTTTTTTGCCTTACTGTCTGTAAGTTCATCTAAGCAGTTAATTGCATTATGATGGAAACTGTCACCATACATGTTAAAAATCATCCGATGACTCCTAATGCATCCATGTCTTAATGATTTGAAGGACGAAGGCATTTGCTAAGTCTTGACTTCATCGTATCCCTGCCCCTCCAGATGGTGTTGTCTTTTTTCTGGGGCTAGTTGCAGAGAAACACAAGCTTATCTTTCCTCACTTTCAATGTTAGCAGTGATTTTGCATTTCTCACTCGCATTTAGAGCCGCCTTATGTATCGCCGCTTTGCAAGCACGTTTGCATGCGTCAGTAAGTATTAACCAGTGATGTAGAGGTGGGGATCATGCACAAAAGTACGTAAAAAGAGAAACTACGTAAAAGTCTGTGCACATAAACATAAATTTCAGTGTGCAGTACAAAGCATACTGTATGTGCGCTGTTTCGAGAAATCTCAGTTTCTTTGAGATTTTGACATATGGGAAGTCTCAGATTTGCTCTTCTGAAGTATTTATATGTGATATCTTTTTGTATTCCTCTATTCAGATACATTGACTCTCCCAACCGAGACAAGCGGTGGAGGAATGGTGAAAAATCGAATCGCACATCTTGGCCAACTAATGGCAGTGGTAGTCACATGAACCCCCCTTCCAGCATCTCTCAGCTCTCTGTCTTACCAAGTTCAGTGGGAACACATTCATCACGGTTTCACAGTGGTAGTGGAAGGACTTCTTTCCAAAACCAGACTCGCAGTCGTCCCCCACCAGCATCGCACCGGAATGACAACCGCACAAATTACAAGGCCTACGATGGAAATCAGTCCCATCAGCACATTCAAGATGGGTTTGGCCGTGGGAGCTACACGCAGCTACAGGAAGGGGAACAGGAATCCAGACAGCGGGCCAGGTGTGCAGAGGCTGAGTATAGCCCATCTGTGTTGGTGGAGGAAGAGCAGTACATTGAGGATGAGGAGCAACCCAAGCCATGTGACAGCACTGCCCTCAGTAGCCCCCCAGCGTGCAGGCGGGGAGATGAGGAGTCGACAGAGTCCACCTTACACAGAGACGCTTCACCTGCAGCTCCTGAGCGTACAGTGGAAAGAAAATCTTATTCACTGGCTCGTAGGACTCGCAACAAACAGGCTGACATGAGCAAGCAAGCTTCTTTAGATGAGCCTGGTGCTCAGGCCATACCTGTCCCCCCGCCAGCTTTACCCTCTGTCAAGAGCGAGGGCTGGGAAGCCCTTGGTGATAACCCCAGTGTGCAAGGAGGACTCTCTGGCCTTGAACAGGACCTAGCTAGTCTTAGCCTAGCCAGTCAGAGTTGGGCTCAAAACCCCCCCTCATTCCTGCGTGCTGAGATGAGGGGTGAGTTTTCTCTCTTACAGTACATGATACATACTGGGTTTCTGAATTCTTAATGTAAAATGTTTGTTGACTGTGCTGTTGACGTAAGCAAACATTGTTTTTACAGTTTGCGTTTACGTATGAGGGGAAAATGCATTTATAGTAGTTTTTATTATCTTTTATATCTTTTATTATCATTAATGGAGCAATAGGTGTATAAATTGATATTGCAGAGGTGAAGGTGGGTGTGATTAAAGGAATGGGCTGTATGGACGTTTAAACTGCAGTTTGTAATGTTAATACAGTAGCATACCAGGGTTTCCCCCTAGCGGCCTGTGGCTCAATGGGTACATCATCAGGTTGGGATGCGGAAGTCTTCCGGTTCAAATGCCACACCAGGTGTGTCCTTGAGCGAAACAGTCAAAACATGAGTTCCCCAGGCACAGCGTGTGGCTGCCTACCGCGCCCTGCCCCCCAGGGGGGTGGGTAAATGAAGAGAACCAATTCCTTGTATATGACAAACGTGCTTGACCATAAACCTGATTCTTTTTCCCCTATAGTTCTTTTTTTATTGCCATATGGTGTTCAGAAATAATTTTCCCAGACAAATTTGAAACTTACTGGTCATGTTTCAATGAGTTTATCACAGATGTAAGCAAAATGAACAGAAAATTGAACTGAACAAAACTTCAACATTAGTTGCTGAAATGTTGGCTATTATGAAACATCAAAACTGTATTGACTGAAAACGCAAAGGTTATTTTACAAGTTGGTGAGTAAAGTTGGAAAGAAAACTGTCTAATGTGCTACTCCTGTTTATTATTCCATAAATATTTTTTATTATTTAGAAACAGTAATTTAGTGTGTGATGGATAATGGAGACTGTGCTGTATTCCATTGGCTGAGGATGAGATGTTGTAGTGGTGTCCAGGGCTGAGCAATGACAGGCGGTGTTTGGTGTTGATCACGTTTCTGGAATCACCAACTGAGTGGACAAGTTGGGTTCCAGTATTTTTTTTTTTTTTACCAAGTTTTACCTAGTATATTCGGATGAACTTTCTCAGTGAAACATTTTTAAAGCTGACTAAAATTCATAGGAAATCCTTGAACACACAGGGCATGTTAATTAGAATTAAGATGATTGTTTTGGAAGCAGGAGGACTCCATTGGTCTGTAACCATTTGTGTTTGGTTTTGAGTTTTGTGTTGCTGTGCTGTTTCCTTGCAGGTATTCCTAATTCCGTGCACATGGCCAGTGGACCGCCCCAGTACAGCCGCATAGAGGAGATGGTGAGTGCAGCCTTCGCCTGCTGGATGAGTCTGTTTTGTGCCGTGGCGTTTGAGTGAACTGCTTTTGTGTTTCCTCTGCAGAGTGTCGGTGCTGGTCGTGCAAAGCGATACTCATCACAGAGACAACGGCCAGTACCGGAACCAGCTCCTATGCACATCGGTATAATGGAAGGTCACTTTTATGAGCCCAGTGAGTATGCGGTCGTCTTCAGCCACATCACTAGCTGGCTCATGTTCACAGCGACACACCTAAGCTCCAACATGTAGATTAGCTGCTTTACCTATAACTGTTAGAAATGTTGTAAACTGCATTTAAATTATGGCCCTCACTTTTGTTACATGTGCTCATTAATTTTAGTATGATGATGGATGGTCTGATGTGTCCTTTCTTGCCGTGTCTTCTGTGTTACTGCAGTGTCTTTTCAAGGACCAATTTACACACACAGCGATAGTCCCACACCTTTGCCCCCACAGGGCATGTTGGTTCAACCTGAGATGCACCTTGCTCATCCAGGACATCCTGGCCATCCAGGTCAGTGTTTTAATAGCTAGAAGTGCATGCTGTAAGAGTGTGGGTCTGCAGCACTCGGGCTTTCATAATAACTTGACATGTCTGAAATATTTCTCCACAAGTTTGATGTTAACCCAGTAATATAACCAAAAACATTGTCAGCTGTTGATTTAAAAAAGACTTGCACTAAAGAAATTGTATAAAAGCTAGAACAGACCCCAAAAGATGTTTAAGCTGAATGCACCATATTGCCATCCAAAAATGTGGTGAAATGCATTTTGCTGAAGGGTTTTGGCAAAGTGAATGTGGACAAGTCATGATATTGTAGTAACTTTTTCCCGTAGCATTTGTTTTGTATACTAGCAGGTGGTGGTGGTTTTTTTTTAAATAACAGAACTGTGTATGCAAACCACTGGATGATTGTAAAACTTGTTGGTGCAACTGCATTTAAATCACTTTTAGGTCTCCATCCCCATCAGTCTGGTGCTGCTCTTCCCAACCCTGCGATGTATGCTGGCCCCCCTGTCTCCATGTCTCCAGGCCAGCCCCCCCCTCAGCAGCTAATGGCACCTCCTTTCTATCCACCTCCTGGAGTCATGGCGTTTGGGAATACAAACTTCCCTTACCCTCCTGGTGCTACCCTGCCCCCGATGTACCCAAACCCTCAGGTACGTCCATATGACTGCAAAAGGGTGCTACCCCACCAGCTTTGTTCATTGATTGCAGTTGGGAGCCCACTCTTCTTCACTCACAGCATTACACTTCTGACCCTTGATAAAAACACAAACATGCACTGACAAATCCAGCTATCTCTACCATTTTGTACATTGTGTGTAATTTTACATTATCTCATGGTTAATTTTCCATTTAAACTTCAACTACTCATGCTTCACCTTTTACATTGGCAGGTTTAAATGTGTTTTTTTTTTTTTTTGTAAGTTTGTTTTAAAATTCTATCAACTGCAATTATAACAATGTTTGCCTTTTTCAGCATTATAATTAAAATTGATGCACTGCACAATACTGGGTATATTTGTCTTTAAGTATGTAAAATTGGTATTGCACCTAGTCGGGGCATATTCTAACTGATTGGGCGTGCCAGTGCCAATCTGTTTCCAGTCTGTTATCTCACAGTGCCCTGCAAACTACCTGCACATGGATATTCACAGCAAGATTTAATCTAGTGATATGACTGCTCTGTCGAGTGGTTATAAAGTGTCAAATTAACAGACCAGCAGCCACTTGTAACATCTGCAGTGTCGGTGCTTCTCAAAGCTGTAGAGCAGCTTTCAGCACAGTCACTGTGACATTGCACCTAAAAGGACAGTGAGGTCACACACGCAAAACTGGAGGATCTTTTCATGACAAGCTGTCAGTTTACCAGTTTATATATTTAACAAGTGTTAAGTGCCTTGGTGTAACAATTGGAAGTACAAAAAACAACACTCAGAGTTAAAACAAGACAACAACACAGGAGAGGAACCAAAAACTCCAGTCTGGAGGAGAAACCTTTGAGTCTAAGGTTGGCTGTTCATCTTCTAGGGACTTGCAAACAATAAACACATCGAAATGAAATGCATACTTGAACATGAATATGAAATCCATCTGTGTGGCAGGTGTAGTGTATGGGTCACTGTAGGCTCATAAGACCATTTGGATGAAGACCACATCCACAGTGTTACACTTGGGTCAGTGGCTTAGTGCAGTTTCCCACTTAGATGGTGCCCAGACTGGACATCAACCAAATGTGGGCATGAGATTGGTAAAAGTGATTTGAAACAGATGTAAAGACTACATAATATATAATGGCACAGAAAACACAATGGTTCAAGGCATGTACAGCAGCACCAGCAATGAAAATGATTAGTTACGCTATATAGTGTGGGTAGGCTAAACTAAAGAAATGCGTATTTATTCAGGATTTTAAAATGGAGACCAATTTGGCATCCTGTGCGTAGGCAGGCCAGTGGTTCTGTAATTAAATGCTATAGCACCAACAGTTTTATATCTGAAGTAACAAAGAGAACCACATTTGATATCTTGCTGAATGATTTGGAGCATATGCATTCATCCACTGCATTAGTGTATGCCTGTGCTTGATCTTTAGGCGATTCATATAGAAGTGTAAAAAAAAAAAAAACTTTGAAGTTAAGGAGATGATAGAAGTTGTGTAATATTATTATGTGGTAATACTTTATACTCCTGGTAGCAATTCTAGTAGCTGTGTTTTGAATACGCTGTAATGTGTTTAAAGTATGCTGTGTAGTCCCAGAAGTAGAGCTTTGCAATAAGTTAGTATATGAATTTGCATACAAGTTATATTAATTCCTTAGTATCTTAATGTTAGTTAATGGAAAAGTTACATCCTGCAGCATTAAGAGCTAAAGTGGTAGTCCTCTAAGTACGGCTGCTTCAAAAAGGATTATAGTACTGGACCAAGCACAGATACCTGTGGTACTCCACAACTAACTGCGACATGGGTGAAAGAGGGACATTATCTATGTGAACAATAGGCAGTCTGAAGGCTATCCACTACAGTGGTGACTGTAGACTAATCTCAAAATTTTACTGCAGTTTTTCAAAAATCTTCTATACATTTTTAAATTATTTGATATGCAAGTGCTGAATCGGTATCATTTTGCTGTTTGGGTTCTATTTAAAACACCACTTGTATAGTCTTTGCTGGTAGATAAAACAGTGCAGAAGACCATCCAGTGAATGTCCCACACTGTACTTTAAGTTTCTGTTCTAGTTGATCAGTTGAGAAGCTTTGACGAGACTGCTTGTGACTGACATGTCTTCAGTATTACTTTCACCTAACAGGAATTCATTGTTGCCACATACTTCAGATGTATTGTCAGTGGTTTCTCCTCCTTTTCTCCTTTCAGGCACAGGCCCAGGTTTATGGTGGAGTCACATACTATGACACCATGCAACAGCAAGCTCAACCGAAGCCTTCTCCCCCCCGACGGTCTTCCCAGCCAGTCACCATCAAACCACCCCCACCAGAGGTAATGTTTGTTACCATTGTGTTGCCATACGTCTTTCAAGTAGCACTCCCCATTTCACGTCAGGTATTTAACATCTGTGGGTTTTCGCTCTGCCACTGTCCAACTGTGTAGTTCTTCTCACGGTAATTATTAGCTGCAGTGTCTTCAGAAAGTATTCTCCAAATTCTTTATTATTTTTTAATTTGTATTTTTTTTTGTCATACACTATATTGGTGTATAGTTTATTTTATTCAGGAACAATTCATTCTCCAGAAATATTTGATTTTCCATACTTTGTAATTGGCTTTTAGGCAGAAATTAGTCATTTCTTGGATATGTCTGTATGGGAGCTTTTCATATCTAGGGTTTGCACTTTTTGTCCATGCTCAAATTCTGCTAAATGGAGTGGACAGCAACTTTTTGGCCATATCGTAGATTTTCAGTGGTCCTGCTGGGCCATTTAAGAATACTAACTTTTTTCCCCTTCACTCTTTTCTTTAGTGCTTTTCCTCCTTGTATGTTGTGGAATGCGAGATGGTAGAAGAAAAAAAAAAAGCTGTGTTCTGGGTGTTTTATGTTTGCCAGAGAACTCAAGTTTAATCATTAGACTGCATAGTTTTTTTCCTTGAAATGGTTGTCAGCTTGTTATAGTGTGTGCTGATATGCAGGCATGAATATGAAGTACTGAGTATATTCAGAAGTGTCTTCCTTCTAGGCACTTAGCCAGAGAGACTGAGTGCTGTGTGTTGAGAAGCCGTGAAGGCAGCGTGACGGGAGCTGTCCAGACATGAACACACTCGGGCAGTGTTGTAACTTGCCTCTTTTCACATAGCAGTCTCTTTTTGACTCGTTGGGCAGTTTGATAGAATGCTGCTAAGAAAAGTGAGGTTTTACAGCCTTTATTAGTTTTCTCTAGCTTTGTAGTCATTAGTCATTTGTAGTAATTAAATATGCAAGCATACAGCTGAGCAGGGGCCGTTTCAAAATTAACATGGCTGTACTTGTAAACACATTTATTGTGATCTCAAGAATACATCACTGAATTTAGACAGTTAAAATGAAGTTATTTTTCATGTTAACATAGAGAATGGTTTGTAATTGAACTGAGAGAACCCACTTAAATGCTTCAGTTTGACTTAGTAACAAAACAAGTTGAGTACTGTCTTGTGTATTGCATGGGTGAAAATCTGTTTTGTACTACTACAGACTAGTGAACTAAAAGTCACTCTCTTAGTGTTTGTTTTTAATAATTTAACATCGTGGTTTTTTACAGGGAGAGAAGATGAGCAAGGATAAAGACAAGACAATGTCCTAGCTGAATCGGTGGCTGCATCTAAGGACCAGCAAAATGTGTGGAGAATTTTCAGAAAACTAAAATTTTGTTTCTTGATGCAGATATTGAAACACGCATACTAAATTATTGTATTTTACTAAATGGAAATGCGCTTCCTTAAACCTGTGAACCGCAGAATTTCGTTTACTTTTTGTTTTGCCGTGCTGCACATTTACCCCATTTTCCACAAGTTTTTTGTTTAATAGATTTTATTGTAATGGTAAGATACCTGCAGGTGCTGCTCGTTTCTATCTGTATTACTGCACCCCTTCCTTTGTGGTCAGCATCTGTCATGAATTTGGTGTAGAAATGGTGTAATTCAATGTTTTTCTGGTCAAAAACTTCATCATAAATTGAAAAAGTTAGTTTTAGTGATCCAGAAAGCCCTTAGTGATCAGCATTGGTAATGCTTTTTAGTTTTATAATGCAGTGTAATTGTCAAGTGTCTGAGGTCTGGTGTGTAATACAGGGACCACAGGTCTAGTAGATATTGTAATGCTGAAGGAGCATAAAGTGAAGAATGCCATAGGTGGTACTTTTTTTTTTTTTTTTTTGCATTGGTGGATGCAGATGGGGACTGGCTGCTGTACTAGTTTTCCTTAGGGGGGCAGCATGTTTCAGTGTTAATTGGGCGGAGACTTTTCAGGTTATAGTGTTTCTTCATGCCACGTTCAGGCCTTTTTTGCATTGGGGTGCGCTTACATGATACACCCGCATCTCTGAGTCTGACACATCTGAAACATTTCCAAGGGAGTGTTATTATACCCTCTGGGTATATGTACTCTCTTGGCGAAGCTATGTATGCTACTTAAATTAAATATTGATCATTACTCCTCCCAGACATCACCAGCTGATGTCTTTGTAGTGAAGCTTTAGTCCCCCTGGTGTTCACTGCAGTTTAGATGCTTGTACTGTATGAACATTCCTCTAAAATCTTCAGATATTGTCTCAAGGCCTGGAATAAAACATTTCATATGCTGATTATTTTCACATGAATAAATGGACTCTGTGTTTTCATATTTTTCTCCTGAAACCACTAGAAATGGGTTACATGGATAGACAGATTTGCCTAATTTGTGCAGAATGCATTGTTCTATATTGAATACTATGAATATATTCAAGTACTGTAGCTTTGATGGTGCTTGGTAATTGGGTAGATATTGCTGAGCATTTTCTTGCCACGTAATTACTATATCAGCTCATTAAATTATTTGTGAGCATTTAATGTTGCATAAAAATTAGCTGATATTTATTTCTGCAGGGAAATTTCTTGTACATCTATATTGTAAATGTATAGAGATCTATGTCCAGACCTGTGGCGGGGGGGGGGGGTCAGGAACTGTTGTGAGAACTTGGCTGCACAGAGTTGTTTCTTCACTATGTTTGACCTTTGTGGTATAGTGGTTTTAATTTTATTTTGCTTTTGGAAAATTACCAAAACACATTGGAAAAAACAAACTTCACAGCAGTACTGCTGAGATGCCTTGAAACTGGTGAAAATTGGTCTGTATTAAGAATTCTTTGTTCAATGCATGCTTGACTAAATGTATAGGCTACAACTTGACAATTATGCCCAATTAATTTTCTCTCAATTCAGCGAGCAGGAGACTTTGGTGCTGTTAAACGTTTCAAGGTCCTGTTCCTGCATCTGTTATGTTTAACATGATTGTTATAATAAAGAGCAGTGTGTCTCATCTGCCTTAATGTTCTTGGTCTTGCATGTAAACATTCGCTAGACCAGTTAACACTGTGATGGGTGTTTATTACTTGGTGACTGTTTGTAAATTAGAATTTCTTTATGGAGTTTTGGTGGAGGAAAAAAAAAAATTAAAATTTAATCAAATATGTCTGTGTTTTCTCCATCTTTAGCTACTTGTGATAATCCATTTTAGTATTTGTGAAAGTGAATGATAGACATGGAATACAGAATTAAACATTTGTTTTTGAGATGTAACTATAGGGTGTTATATATTTAATATGGAGTTCATGAATGTGGGTATGCCAGTACCACCGTCTACCAGTCTAACAGAATTGTTGAATTTTGAGTAAGCATAATTACAAATTACTTGTCATAATTATTTGTCAAGTTGCCCCCCCCTCCCCCGTCCCTTCTGCAAGAGTGGATTGACCACTAAATGATTTGTCTTCAGAGTCAAATTAAATTTGTCTGCCTACATTTGCAATTCTTAGAAGCACCTCTAGATGTCATCAACTTCTCAGATTTTTCATCCCACAGTAGAGATGGGTATTGTGTGTAAAACACAGAAGTGTCCCTGAATATGTTGGACAGCATAAGGTGTGCTTGTAGGTGCTTCACATAACATTGCTTTTTCAAGTTTTTTTTTTTTTTTTTTTTTTTACTGCATAGATTAATTATTACCTCTGCACTCAAGATTTTCTGTACTGATCTTAATTGTTTGGACATATCTACTGATTACTAAGTCAACTACAACCTAGAATTTTAAGCAAAACAGGATGACCCAAACAAGAATGAATGACATATTAGAGTGTGGATCCTTAGAATCACAATTTGTGGTGCTATTCAAAAAAACTGTAGAGATTACAGTAGAGGGGAGCACAGTGTAGCTCTTAGGCCCTTTTTTATCCTTTCTGACACCTGACCAGCTTCTGAAACCTGTTGTTCTCAGTTGGAAAATGAGTTGAAACTGTTTACCATATCCAGTAGGGCAAATAAAAGGTGTTATGTAAAGTTTTCAGAACTAAGCAGTAGAGAAGTTTGTTGTGGCTGCCTTTTGAAGATTACAGGTAGACCAGAAAGGCAGGAAGTACATCTTGCTACAGTTTTACTAAACTCATTTGAAGTGGAATAAGGTGGACTGCTGCAGTTTAGACAAGGACAAAATTATGAATTCTGTATAGGGAATTTCACGGCTACTGATAATTTTAAGAAGGATTAAAAATGATGTTAGTAAATGAGAACAGTGATGGTTTTAGAAAAAGATGTGTAAAATTTTGTGAATGTTTAGTCTTCAGATTGATCTTTCTCCAGACAATACCATTTGAGGCACCTTTCCGTGTTAATTTTAGTTCATTTACTTCAGGGTTTTCCAGCACGCGAGTTATTAAGCCATACTGTTCATTCCTGGGTCTTTGGGTACATGTTCATACTGCATCATGCTTTATACAGCAAAGCACTTTTCTTTACTTTAAAAATACATAAATGATATAATGCATGTAAAATAAGGTGTACAGTCTAAACATACCTTTTCATTTTTATGTCTTCATTTTGTTTGTGGTATTGAATCAATAAAACAAGGTCTACAGTCCCAGATACTGTATATTCTCAAGATTCCTTAGCTGACACCTCTAACATAAAAAGGTCTTGGATGCAAATCAAGACAAAATCATATATTATTCAGAATGGTAAGTGTATGTAACGGTAAAAAATTTCAGTGTTGTCCGTATATTGTCAGTAGTAGGGGAGACTGGGTTATATATCATATATACACTCACTGGCCACTTTATTAGGTACACCTTGCTAATACCGGGTTGGACCCCCTTTTGTCTTCAGAACTGCCTTAATTCTTTGTGGCATAGATTCAACAAGGTGTTAGAAACATTCCTCAGAGATTTTGGTCCATATTGACATGATAGCATCACGCAGT
>JABJVR010000534.1:0-20956 GCA_025773905.1 Chitala chitala | reverse complement strand
GCATAGTGTCTCCTGCCAAAGGAGTCCTAATTTCTCCAAGAATAGCAGGGGATGAGATCCAAAGAGCCATCTTCAGATTAACATTCGTTATGGAGGCACTGCACAGACCTTATGCACGCTGCTTGGAGCGCCTGCAAAATGGATAGAAGTTTAAAATTTACCGCCGCACACCCTCCGGTCAAGCACAAAAAGGCGTGTATTAATGTGGTACCAAGATAGCGAGTGTCATGCTCACCTTGCTACATGCTACATACCCGCCACCATTTGGTCCTGTGCTTGACAGGTTTCCCCAATTTGCAAATCAATTTAATTCCAAATGCCTTAGAATTGTTGATTGTTACATAAGGTGACATCAGACACTGAGATTTATTTTATGTAATATTCTGGGATCTATTTTGTATACAGAGCTACATGATACCAGCTATTTCCATATGAGGTCAGCATACATTTGTTTCATTAGAAGTATAAAATTTAAATGTTATGTCATCCATCCATAATATATGTTATGTGTTGCTGTTTAAGAACTCAAGATAAGAGCAGCCTTCTAAACAGATTATAAACTGTCCCATTTGTCATTTGCTAACTTGTCAGGCCACAAATACATGTGCATTATACAGAGAATGTGGATTGTGGCATATATTTTTTACCTGTTGTTCAACACTAAAACTGTGACAAAATGTGATGTAATGTTTATGTAATTCAGCTTAGCCATGTGATGTGTGTATAAAGACTCTGCCAGAGCTATTTCAGGACTCCACCCTGGCTTCACAGTGAGCGGATGGGTTTAAGACGTGGGGCGGGGCAGAACCCTGTCTTCTTCACACATGCTGTCAGTCTAAACCAGAGTATCACTGCCACTGTCTTGAAATAAGCTCAAGGGGAAGCCTGGTCCAAATCAAATGAATGATTACCTTGTTGAAATGGATTTTCCTTTCAATGCATCACACCTTATTTTGTCCAGGCCGTTCACTGATTATGTCGAGGACCATCTAACATCCATTCAGCAAGAGTCAAAACAAAAAAACCACTGCAGTTTCCAGTTTGTTTTACGGTTTGACTTTTTCATGGCCTCTTAGAAACATGCCATTATTTCTCAAACTAAAAAATTAACAAATCAAACACAAAAAGGCAAAAAGCATGCCTTGAAATGACACGTACTGATTACAATATGTACGTAACACCATAATGAATTCAGCTAATTTGTTTGCTGTGGGTTTTTTTGAACTGCATCAGTGGTGCGTTTTGGGTAAACATAAGGTAGGAGATCCCCCTGCCGGTGTAAAGCTTGTGAGAGGAACAGTGCTTTTCCCAGACCTTTTCCTCGCTGTTGTCAGAAGAAAGCATTGACACTGTCTACAGAAGAGCTGACTCTTTTTTTAATAATTGATTTTGTACCATTGAATAGACCTTGAAATATAACATGGCCATCCTTAATAAAAGTCGGTCCTTCCCTGTGGCAGGGCTCAGACACGCGGTTTTTTCTTCCCCGGGTTCGGCACTGTAGCGTCGCGCCCAGTCTTCGGTGACGGGCTTGACTCTTTCCCTCGCCGCTCGCTGACAGCCTCCTAATTAATATCTAGCTGACGGCTTCCTTTGCTGTTTCCTCAGCAGTGTTTATAACCGGATTACCACAAAATATGATGCCCACACCTGTGCTTTGCAACTGGCTTGAGACAAAAAAAGATAACAGGTAGCTTTTGTACCTGGAATTTCTGCAGCTACTGAATTTTTTAAGGAGCCCTCAGGAGCACGTTACTGAAGGTCATCAAAGAGGTTATGTATACGTTCACCTCCTGTGAGGAAATGAACCCTACCCAGAGGTGAAACGTGCACACCTGCCCAACACAGCGTGCCGTTGCAGTGAACACCTTTCTGCTCTCCTTTCTACAGTAGGTGCTGTGCAGTGTAAAGCTGTACAAGAAGAAACAGCGTCAAGCCCACGAATAAATCAACAGTGCCCTTGCTTTCTCTCCTGCAAGTGATTATACAATTGATTTTTTTTTCCAGCGGTACTGGGCTTAGCTGCCATAATAACAATTTATCTGAGCTGCAAGTTCCATTACTGTGCCATATCCTCAAGATGGAGGGAAGACTGCTGCAATTAGAATTTATGGACGATTACACTGGGAGTGAATCTGAAAGATCGGCAAAGAAGTCCCAATCTCATGTGCAGCCCTCCTGGCTGGACGGTCAAGCGGACCTAACTTTTTGCTCCATTGAATGCAAGGGGCAAAGGCTGTCTGTTGCAAGGTGGTACTCACTGAAAGTTTCATGTCTTACATTCTGATCATATCTGCCCTGCTCCTGTTGTTCTAAAGGCAGGCGTGCATGCATATATTTTCCAACCGTTTCTCCTTAACAGGGTCATAAGGGACCCAGGAGCTTAGCCCAGCCAGTGAAGGGTGAAAAGTAGGGTACACCCTGGACAAGCAGGCAAACCATTGTGCATCAGGGCTTACTGGTTACATTTTTAATTTTTTGTCAAAACACAGGGAGGAAAAAGCAAAGCCTATTTTTTTATAATTTGTGTGCCCTCGATCAAAGGCACAGCACATGACATTATTCAAAGTTCATTAATGCACCGAATAAAATATGCATTGTATGAAAGGTCAGAGAAGAAATTGAGTGAAAGGCTCTTTCGGACGAAGCGAGTTGACGCGCGCGCACGCAAACGCACACGAGCGCACGCACATCCGCGTGCTGCCGTGTGACCGGAGGTGATCGTTGTCCCCTCTGGTCTCGGCCTGTGTTTCACTGATTGGCATTTATAGAACCATTTAAATATAGCGCTTGCCTCCTTTAGTTGCTCCAAGGTTGCTCCGGCGGCCCACAGTGACATTTGACTGCTGACCTTATCTCTACTTACTGCCCTCACCAGCAAAGCCTTTGAGGCATGATTACAGATGATTATCTCTTGACCACCACAGCCTCGCCGCCATCGTCCAACGGCGACAATGGACCACAATGCAGCTGCTGCAGTGGCCGGACAATCACACATAGTACACTGCATCACCACGGTTGTTATATTTTCTTCATGTTCACTTGGGCATTTTTTTATAGGGCAAGCAGTCGGGAGCATAAAATAAGACAGGACTCAAAACCAATCGGTCCATTGATGTGCATGGCCAAACCTCCCCAGGGAAGTGTCAAGATTTTGTGGCACTGCTGGAAGTCTTTTCTTTAATGCCTTAAGGTCTCCAGCATGCTCCCTCTCCTTTCGATGACAAGCAAGAAAAATGAGAGGGCACACATGATCAATAACCGCAACCTTTAAAAATAAGGCCTTCTAAGTGAGCCTGTTGTTGGGGTATCATTGCGACATTTGGCGGAGGCCAAAATCTGGCCAGCTTTCTCCAAGTAGGTCCCCCGACAGCGCTTGGCTCCCACATTCATACGCCACCAAATGTAAGGAAGAAAAATATGCGGGAGCAGAGAAAAACAATTTTGATAACTTCCTTTGTAAAGGTGTACTAAATGAATTAAACATTTTTTATATCTTCTCATAGTCGTGCTGTCAGGAAATTGGCCAAAGGCCCTTAAGTTGCTGAAGACAATAAACAGCAGGAACAGTCCGGTATCAGTGCCAGACTGATGGATATCTTCATTCAGTAATATTCAAAAAGAATTTTGGACAATGAAAAATAACAAAGCTCCTCTTTGTCTTCAATTCCTTGGTATGCTAATTTTCGAGTGCGGTTTAAGTGTTTGTAGTTGAGGTGCTGAAGACAAAGAAATAAAATGTGTTTGGTTAAAAAAAACAAATGGCTGAAAAAAGAAAGGAGAATGTGGGGGAGGAACAGAGATATTCATTATCACGTCTGAAGAGGAGGTTTATGTATCAGATGAGTCATCGAGCGCAATAACTCCAGGTGCAAAGGCTTTTTCTGTTCTCCTCCCAGTGAGAGCCCGAGGGGACAACAGAAGGTTTATGATGCCAGACCATCATGCTCTTCATGCATCTCAACAGAAGAACCCTAGCTGAATACTAGCATATCGACCTCTTTTAGATAAACAGCCAGAAAGTTTAGCTTGTTTTTGTGCTTAATTAGGAAACTCTGGGGGAGAAAAAAAGCCAAACACACACGTACCTGCTCCTGCTCACAGACCTTGAAGAAACCCAAGCGGAGGTTTCTGTGGACGTGATGAAATCGTGTGACACCATAGTCATCGTGCTGAGCCAGAGGAGAGCAGAAACCGCGTATGTAAGAACAGCTGCTGCCACAAACAAGGGGACCTAAAGGTTTTACGTTTTTTGGACATGTGATTATTTCCTTAGCCAAAAATCTCAGAGGGGACCTTGTAACAAGACGTTCTGAAATGTTAATGCATGGGTTAGAGTAGGTTTATACTAAACCGCTGGAAAATGTGAGGCAAAGATATGAAGAGTGTTATTAGACGCCTGTTCCTTGTCTTGTTCCTCCTTCGCTGAGCAACTTTGAATCGTGATGTTTTCACATGTTAAGCTGTTTACCTGAGGAAAGGTCCAAACAGGATCTATTTATGCACGTTCACACATTTATATAGGAAAAGGTGCAATGTGTGGCATACAAATGTAAATTAGTTTATATTCACAAATTTGTATTAGGGTCATGAGATAAAACATTAAATATATTGTCTTTGCACTGTTTTCAATGAGATGCGGCTAAAAGAGCTTTTATAAACCATAACTTTCTGTTTTGATTTGCATTTTACATCTTGTCTCAACCAACCTTTTTGGCAGTGAAAAAAGGGTTTATATTCAATCTATAGGTGAGTGTGAAATGTTAATGCAGTACATATCCTCCTGTGCACACCAGAGTGGCTGCAGAGCTCACAGTTCAATCACCCATTTTCAAACTGCCCTTTCACCTTAGGCACGCAGGGCACCGAGAGGTTGGATACACCCAGGAAGGTGTGCCATCACAATGCAGAGCGCTCAAACACACACACACGCGCGCGCGCACACACACACACACACACACACACACATATACACACATGCGGAAAGAGACGCACAAAGAGTTGCACACACACATACATTCAAACTACAGGAATTTTAGTGCATCCAGTTAATTCAAACTGCATGTGTTTGGGTTGTAAGGGAAAACCAGGACACCCAGAGGAGAGTCACGTTTTCATGTTTTCTGGCTGTATAATGTGTTTAAAATGTGTTTTATAGAATGTTATGTGTATCAAAACTTGAGCTCATTAACCAGTCACACATCAGTTGGTGAAAATCCTGCGAATGTCAAACTCACCAAAAACACTACGAATGGCGAGCCAACTGGCTGCAAAAATATAGAATAAGAGACAAGCAGAGAGGGAGGCCTTCACATTTCGTCATAATCAGCCCAAAATGCCTCTACATCTGAGAAATGAAAGCCTTATCAGGTGCCATAAAGTTTCATGAAACAGAACCCTTACAGTAAAATATGATTCTGCATGCTTCACTGATTTCCATAAACCAGCTTTCCACTGACTTCCCAACCGTCCTCTGTTCTCCTTATATCAGCCATTGGTTTTGCGAGTGGGTTTTTTTTTTTTGGGGGGGGGGGTAGGTAAGGAGGCAGGAAAAGTTTTTAGTTTTCTGTTTCCACTTTATGTTAATGGAAATTCAATTCCATACAGATTACTTTCAGAATTTCACATTGGCCGCTGATGGAGTGAGCCACTTTATCTCTCATTCTTCTCTATCTCCTGGTCCGGTGTCGGCAAGCAGCGCTCTGGCTCAGACACATTCTTTACATCTCTTTTCCCTCTGAGATTTGAGGCAATAGTGCTGCATGCTGGAAGGTGACAGTGAGAAGCTTAATCATTGACTACTGATTCCCATGGTCCTAAGGGCATAAAATCTATATGGCAGACAGCAGATTTGCTCCTACATATTCCAGATACCGAATTGCCGATACCTGTAGTTTAAGCAGAAATGATCTTGTGGGAAGAAAAACATAAAATATATAACCTGTAGTTTTAACACATTACAGCTGTGTGATCTTGAGTGCTTTTGGAATGTATGAGCTTTGATCCTTAAACTTTCCTAAACCCTTTTTTTTTTTTTGAGAAAACAGATGTGAAGTCTAAGTTGCCTTTAGGAGAAAAGTAACATTTGAGCTGCTGGGAGGAAGAACACAGATGGGAGGAAGAACACAGATGCCCAACCCTGCACACTTAATGAAGGCCAACTGAGCGCCCTGACCATAGTAACACTGATCAACCTGTTAGGGATACGGAGGGACAGCTGTGATGACTGAGGGAGGACTGTCAGGGTGACTACCTTGTCTCCTCATTCATCTCTCTTCATCCTCGATGTGTTATTGGTACATCACCAGTGTTTCATTGTCTTGGCTTTCATTTTGAGTTTGTGACTACAATTCCACTTTGTATTTACAGTTTTTTCTTAATAAAACTTTTGGTTTTTGCAAGCTCTACTGTTCCACTCCCACAGTAGCCCTTTCCCCACTACCATCCATCCATGAAATGTGTTTTTTCCATTTGCCAGGTGTTCCAGTGGAGCTACTGTCCGTTTGTCTTTTCATAAGAAGTTGATGACACAACTGGAGTTATTGGAAAGAGTTTTGTAAGAAAGCAAAGGAGAAAAGAGTCGTAAAGACTGACTTTAAGTGCTCTCCTGGAAGGAGATGATAGGCATATGGACTGCTTCGCTCCATCTCTCACTCTCAGACCAGTTTTTACCCTCCATACTTCTAGTCCTGTGCAGATTCAAGAGAATCTGTTGCTGTTGATTGGTTTTTCACTTTTAATTTAACGTTTAATTTAATTTTCAAATTGAGTATGAACTTTTCATACATTCAGATTTTCAAAATGACATGAAATTTATTTAAAGTTCTTACGGGAGTGCCATCTAAAATGTGACAAAACAAGTAGATCTAGTAGTACCTTCAGCACTGTTTCTCAGTACAAATCAAAGGAGATTGTGATTCAAACCCAAGAATTGCTGAAAAACGCAGTACGAAACATGTATGTGGTCATGATGATTTCAAGCTTGAGTAACATTACACACATACTGTACATTACGTCAACATTGTGGACATACAATTTAAGACAGATTATGAAAAAGGTCGTGTTAAAATACATCACTGAGATACATTCTGTTGTTATGCCTGTAAAATATATGCAGATTACTAGTGTTACATGCTTGTAAAAAGATATATAAAGTTTGTTTTCTCATATGGAAAATGACCTGCTAGAGAACATCATCAGTCAAAATCCAGCATGCCACTGTTCCTCCAAAAACCCTTCAGTGTTCAAGAGCTGAGTACTAAACTAGGCCTGTAGAAACTTCTATAAACTGCCCCCAGAGCTTGTAATCAATAGGTTGCACGCCTTTATCATCACATGACAAGGCTTATTAGTGCTGACGCGCAATAAATCTACTCCTGCCCCTTTTCAATTTCTTGCTTGAATGCGCCGCCAGGCTGCAGGACACCCCCCACCCCTCCAACTGAGAATATTTTTTCTTAAAGAAATATTTGTGCATTGAAACTCTTTAACCAGAATGTCAGAATGCAAAGCACCTTTGCAAGTATGCTGTATGCCAGTACTATGGTAGTTATATGGGACAGGGACCAGTTCTGTTGTCCTTCAAGAAATTTGTTGGCTGTGGGGCTGTTGCAAGTTCTGAAAGAGCTTGCTGGCGTGATTATGTGCATGTGTTGTGTCCTAAACCTATCACAGCTGTTTTACCCTTGAGAAAGTCACTCACCTGAACTGTTCAATACATAATGAGATACATAAATAAATACTTTGTAATTCACAAACTTGTAATACTGGCTAAGGGTGTCAGCCTTATGATCCGTAATCTGGCGACCTTATTCATGAGGTTTCAATCTTCATTTCACTCTCCAGAGATTAGAGCTCATTTGTCATGTTCTAGCTATTGTCTCGGAGGTTTGTTTTCATTTGAAGAAGGCGTGACCTAATTTTACAGTACGAGGAACTTGCATCTTTCTGTCTTTGTGTGCCTGCAGTACATTACAGTGCTAAACGACCTGAGAAGGTGACTGCGGCTGTGCACAGCGAGGAACTACATTTTAAGGGGCAATTATTGCTAATTTTGTTTTCTCTCTCTCTCTCTCTCTCTCTCTCTCTCTCTCTCTGTCTCTGTCTCTGTCTCTGTCTCTGTCTTCTCCAGGTTGGAGGAAAACATCTTTCATCAAAACAGTGAAAAACAGTGTTGGCTCACAATTGTTTAGAGCTTTTTGAGAATTTTCAGAACTGACTTTTTCTATGTTGTTGTTGTTCAGGTCATGGTTTTCTGTAAAGAAGAAAGAGCAAAACTTCTGACAACGTTTCCTCGCTTAATGGAAGGAGTTGCAAAAAGCAGCTCTTGTGAATCCAGTCGGTGATGTCATAATGAAAAGACAAAGACAAAATGAGGCCTGTGTGGCGTGGAAGCGAGAGTCTGGGGCTTTGTGTGGGATGAAGAAAACGGCACGTCTGCAGTGGAAGGAGAACGAGAATGGCCCCATCTTATCTGCCAGCAATCCGTGCATGAAAAACTGCACTGGATGCCTGGCGATCAGTTAAGATTCAGAGAGGGGCAGGGTAACCAAAACAGCCTTTTCTCTATCAGATAGACCAAGCAGCATGGTCAGCTCCATTATCCAAGCCCAGCAAGAAAGCAGGACGCTATCAGCCCCCATATCTGTCAAGCCGTCCAACGCAAACACATTACAGAGAGAGAGAGAGAGAGAGAGAGAGAGAGAGAGAGAGTTACTGTGAGAGCCAAGTTTTATTAACAATGAGAGTAAGACGCCAGAACGGCTTTTACGCCTCACACTTTCTCTCGCCTCCAGTTAAAGAAAAAGGAGCGTGACAAATGTTTCTCAAAACAGCAAAAGCCATGGACACGCAGGAACGGCGGAGTGAGAGTTCAGAATACAATCTATAATCATGAAACAAAACATGCCTTCGTCTCACAAAAGCCAAAGGCTTTTCTGAATATGCAAACCAGACTAATAATTCAGGTCTTAGTGAAATTGTGATTTAGCAGGTCATGAAAGGTCCTTATTCACTTCTCGACCGAGCCACTATGTTTTGTTGCAGTGTTTTAAGAAACATTTGTTTTCACTTTAATAAGTTAAGGGCCTTTCTAAATGCATCTGGATGAAGGCTTTTGTGGACATCTCAGTTTTATACTGGCAATTTCCTTTAATTGTTATCTGTCTTGATTCTCCTTTCATCATAATCAAGGGCATTTGAAACCCATCTGGGATCTGCTATCTGATTCTTCTGCAGTCCATATCTTGAATACCAACACCTTAATTAATAGGTATCAAGATAGTAGGTGACCCAATGCCTCCAGTAAGGGTGACACCTCAATTCATTACAGTTCTGAGGTTCACTAGAGCAGCAACTAAGCCAGTGACCCCAAATGAATTGTTGTTGTGTTGCTGTTGCAAGGAACTAAAGATTTTCAATCCTCTGCATTTACTGCACCAGTTGGGAAATGAAAACCCACACCAAATGTTTCCAGATATTTTCAAACAAAGCATTTATAGGTGCCAGCAGAGATGTGTTAATATGTTGTCTGAGGAACAGATGCGTTGTGAAAACATCCCAACAATACTTCCCCATTTATCACAGAAGATAAGCAAGACTCAGCTCAGCATTAAAAAGTTACGTAACATATATTTATAAACATCTATTTTACTTCAGTCACATCAGTTATTAAGCCTTCATGAGGAAAAACCGCTGATTATGCACATTTTAACTTTCATGTTGTTTAAAACTTCTGACTGTTACACAATCAGTGCATTAGAAATATAATCCAGTCTCACTATATACAATGTACTGTCAAGCTCCTTCTTCAGATAGTTTTTTTTTTTTTGTAAAACGCTGTACTGTGATTATTCTTCTGTCTGAGATCTAGTATGCCTGCACATCGTAAATCTGAGTGCACAGTGTTTGCTGCTGTCAGTGACCTTGGACATTCCAACAAAAAACATTCAGTTTTGAAGCCACATTATGCTTATAACACAGTGCTTAACAAAACCACTCCCAGGGCCACACACACACTGCTTGAGCACACGTCGCGATAGCGTCAGGTACATGCACCTGGCCTCAATTTTCCCCGTTCTCACATCACACCCTACGATCCACCTGCTTCTCACCCCATAGACACGCACAATTAACAGAGTTGCACAATCTCTTCACACTATCAGTACATGTCATTAGTCTTTTGTCCCAAAGTATTAACCAAGATGCCTGCCCCTTGAAGGTCAAACACTAGATACTTATCATAGCCCGTCTCTGTGACCTTTATGTAAACAAAAAGACCTCATGTCTTTGGCAACTAGAAGAATACTTGAAGTCAATATTTTCACCAGCCATTCACTTGCTGGAGTTCAACCGTTATACGATTCAGAAAACAGCTTGTCAACATCTGCAGTTCACATTAAAAATATTCCTATTTAAAAATGCACTGTCCAGTAAATCTGGTTTATTTTATTGTCCTCTACCTCAGTTTGCACTCTTTGAAAGAACCACCTGACTTCATTAACAGCAGAGGCATCTCTGCTTTCATAACACTTACAATTGTGGGTGACTTTCTTGTTTTCTTTGTCGCTTTTGGCACAAAGCATTTCATTTTATTTTAGGATAACTACTGCCTCATGGAACACAAACAATATATCAATTAATGCAGAATATAGCCAACGGTGTAAATAGCAAGAGATAAAAAGACTAATTTTCTCTCACTTATTACCAATGTGCAAGTCTGTTGAAAGGCACATGAGCATCCTCTTTAAGTTCTGAACACTTCGCATTTCTGTTTGCAAGTTAAAGTGATAAAAGTTAGTAACCTTAGGAAGTTCTAGATTTGGCATGAAGTGGTTGATGTCAACACACTAATGCCTTGCTGTTTCCTGAAGATTGCAGTTTGCAAGGGCTGAGCGCTCAGGCTGCCAGCTTCATGAGGTCTTATTGAAGGGAGAAAAGACTGGGTTTATCTGGATCTACCAGCGTCACTAGATTTGAAGTCACAACATGAGAGAAGGCGTTTTAGCTTGAGCACGAAAGCAGATATTATATATTGTATTTACTGTGGCCTGAGAAGAGTTTTGCAGCTTGCCTAAAATTCCTAAAAAGTCCAGATGTAGTAGAGAAGTAAGGAAGGCAGGTTATGAGGCATGGGAGCGGAACACAAGGCTCCAGCGAAGATTTTAGTCCGTATGTAAAGTTCATTCTTTCTGTTCCTCTGTAGAACTAGGCTGAACAGGCCACAGTACCCAAGAACAATGTCAGAATGATATTGTTTGATCCACTTTTTGCTCATTGCAGTTCTGTTCTTATAATGTCCCCTGACAGTCTGAAGCTAGAGACATTTTCTCCCTTGAAGAGATTGTGACCCGCTGACTCTGCAATCTGCTCTTCAGCTCTCCGTGAAAACTATATTTTTGCAACAAAGTGTGGGGGGAAATTAGCCACGGTTCCCTTTTATCTTTGAGAATACTAATTGCCAAAATAACCTCTGGCATTAAAGTTATGTTTATGTAGAATTTTTATACACTATTTCTCTAATAATATCTGTTTCTTGTCCCTAGAGATCTCCTACTGTGAAGGAACTGACAGTATAGTCACTATTTTTGTCCTAAGTAGCATCTGAAGTCTTTCAACAGGAGTTACATTCATTGCAAGTGTTTGAATTAGAAACTCATACACAAAAATTCCAGCCACGCTTTAGGGTTATAGGCCCATGCACTAGAACTCCACCATGTCCCTGCTTTGTGGTTCTATGTGCTAATATTTCAGTATGTTTAAGGGTTATAGGTCCATGTAGAACAACTCCAGCATGTTCATGGTTTATGGGTCAGTGTACTAATATTTCAGCATGTCTATGGGTTATACATCCATGTACTAGAACTCACACAAGTAACCAACATGGCTGTCATGAAACTTTTATGGGATGAGAGAAGTAGCCCCAACATCCTTTAGCTGAGGCCTCTGCCTTTACCACAAGCCAAGGGCTGTCATAACCAGGCACACAGAGCGGCACCCTGTGACCTGATCGGCATGGAAGAAGCTCAGCCCTAAAGTGAGCAGTTATGATCTTACATCTGAAACACTAGGAGAAAAAATACATGTCACTTGTACAGCATGCACCACAATTTGGCATTAGTCAAAATGTTGTGAGTTGACAGAAATACTGAGAATGTATAGTGTAAAAATTTGAGTTAGTTCAATATATTTTCCTATTGGAAAAACAGTAAATGCACATAGTACATCTGAAGCTAAATTTACTTCCATTATGAAAGAAATGATCAGTATTCATTATGAATGAAAGCTGAACTTTGGATCACGTTTTCTCAGTGCTGCAAAATACTGTATCAAAGGCCAAAGCGATGACATTTAATTCCATTTAATTTTGAATAGTACCCTACCCAGTACTGGCACTGTATTGTAGACCACTTCACAACATAAAATGTTCATACTAATGCTGGCAGTATAGTTTACAAATAGAAGTCAGTGCAGTTAGTGTTCATTTCATTTTCGAAAAATCTGAAGGCACGTAAATAAAAACAAGTAGAGATGGGTCCGGGAGAAAACATGTCGGGGATCAAAAATGAAGGTCTTGTTCTCCCTGATGTGTTTTACATCAGTTCTTCAACAATGTCTACACTGTAGATAGTGGAGTATCATGAGGCATGTAGGGCCTGTCCTCTGGGCACAACCTGCAGGGGGTGCCACAGAAATCTGCCCACTCCGGTACGCACATTTGAAAACAAAGTCAGCTCCACTCCCCCAGAACACACTTTTGAAAAGTTTGTCAGTGTTACTCACCCACCACCAGTGGCACAAAACTTCGGTGCTTGCCCTAAAACCCATGACAGTTACTCATCGCCTTGCTCTACAGATTTTCATAGTATAGCAATGAATGCTAATCAGGTACAAGAGATGTATAATTTCTTTATTTTAGTTAGGTTTATTTAAGCAGTTGAAGAAATAATATTACTGACAGAAGATATCTTACTCTGCAGTTCTTTGCCGCTGATCATCTGAAAACTGTCATCATATAGACGTGCAGCAGAAGTGCACATCAGCCTTCCAGCACATTCCATTATTTGTTTGCTTTTGACATGGATCTCCATCTATCCTGAAAGCTTCTCTGTGTATGGGTGGCTGCTCAGAACGGAGTACGGCCGACTTTAACCTGTGACACGGAGGCTGAACTGAACAGCTAGACCATGTAACTGCTCATCATAAAAAGAATCCACTTTGTCTCTAAAAGTCAAGCCTCTCGCTGCAGCAAATCTTCCACCATGTCATGGGGAATAGCAGCCCTAGGATCAGGAACCATGGTTGGCAGCTTTCAAACGGGCATTTCCCTGGGCAGTGAGCAGCCTGTCACCCGTATCGAAAACCAAGCAAAGCAGGGTAGGGCCGTGCTGGAGGTCAATGAGAAGATGGAAGGACAAGCTCACATGAGGACCTGGTAGATGCCAGTTGCATAGCGAGGCAAGCTCTGGGCAGCTAACATAATTACAAGCTCATTCAGTTTGGGGTTTAGGCAAGGTCCTGACTGCCTCTGAGAAGGGCAGCCCGGGTGGGCAGTACACGATGAACAGATGACAAGGTCTCTCTCTGGGCCTCGTTTGTGTATTTCTCACAGTAAACAATATTGCAAACAAGAAAAAAGCTGTGCGTGTTTCAGGTCACAGTAGGACTGACTACTGTCACTGAAGTAAACATTAACATTCCAGGCAACTGTAAGGAGCAGAATAATGTTACATTTCTTTTATCTTCGTTTATTTTCATCTTCTCGTTCTGTCGCACTTGTCTCCTATCAATTTATAGTCTTCAGCAACTGCAGCTATAATGACATAAGGTCTGTGCTGTGTCTTGTCTGAATTGATGTTTTTGCAGTAACCAACAGTTGCTAGGATATGAAAACTCTATAGAAAGGGGTGTATAATAATACAGCAGTATTTTACTAGGTAACTGAAATCTTTAATACCAAAACCTGACAGTTCATTACTGGACAAAACAGGATAAAAGCTTGGGTACACTACCTGGTATGGTTAAATATATTAAAACCCTCTTCCCCCTAGCAGTGTCATGTTAACTATTTCCAGTACAGGGACCTTCAGTGAGAGTTTTGTTTAGGGTAAACCTCCTCTCTGCATGGGCCTCAGGTGTTCATTTACTGAGCAAGGTCCATTCATCTTTGTTAGCCATTGGCCAATGGCCAATTTAAGATTTTAATGAAGGTGAGGCTGGTGGCATTGAGGTTAAGAAGGAAGCTGAACAAAAATGTAACGAAGGCTCAATTTCTAGGAAGAGCCCAGATTTTGCTGCCTGAAGAAATGTGCTTAACCTGAATCGCTAGATTAAAATTCTCTTTAAGTCTAGAGGAGTATGTTTGGTGCACGTACCAGTAATATAAGTTATGTACACCTGTTAAAAAGTCTTTGCATACTGCTAAAGTGAAGGTGCTGTTGCAAATGAAGCAGGCACCTGGAGGCTCTAGGACACACTAACGAAGCCTGACACTCGGTGTCCAGCAGGAATCGGGATGTCAGACAATGCGGAGTTCCTTCGTTAACACCGCCTTCATTCATTAATGCTCCTGTGGAGTGTCTGTCACATTTGACTCCAAATACATTGTTTAACACGGCGTTGCCATAGGAGACTACTGAAACATTTTGCAAGCCTAGATGGATGCTGTTCTAAAAGAGTTTACTGACTAAAAACAGCATGGCTGACTTACACAGGCTCAAATGGCATTGCCCTTGCCAATAAAATAAAATCACATGGCTGTCAAGCTAGCAAAGCCCTCTGTGGAGGTGGCATTAAACATAAAGACAAAACAGCAAGTAAGCAAGTAATGATGTACTCATTGGTTCAGTGACAATGGCTTCTTGGTAAACAATGAGGTGGACTTGAGTTTGTCTTCATATCTCCGACTTATATTGGTATAAATGTGCACAGTTTGCTGACTCATCTGTTGTCGACCAGCCAGCTGAAATGGAGGAAAAAATAGACAAGAAGTAACATTGACAGAAGGCAATTTCTATTGTCCCCGTGACCATTGCCCACATGGAAATGATATAATTCAAAATTCCTAATTAAAAGTTACAAATGGTAGGAAATGTGAGGTACGAGACTCGTAGACTGTCAGGCGGCAAGGAAGGCTACAAAACAACTCTTCAATTCAGAGCTTTTAAATCAACAAGCAAACAAGGCTTAAACACACATCTAACATCACGGAACATTCCTTTTCCATTGCCCAGCAACCTTTATTCTCCTTCCCTTGTCACCCTGCACTATTAATGCAATGATCGCACAGTGTCACCACAAAAATATGTGCGTCAGTGTTGTGTTAAAGAACTGTGCGGTTTGCACTGTATGTCATATCAGCAGTGTAAAGCAGCTTTGGTGTGATTTATGATCCGCAATGTTTTATTCTATTGATGCTCCTAACACCCAACATTTGCAAGAGGCGGTACGGCAAGTGGGGGAGACATGTTTCTTCCCGCATCGCTGCTAATTTTGCAGGATGCATGCTGGGATAACAAAATCCTCCCCTCACGGGCTGGGCATGTCTGAGAAGCGTCAGCCTTGGAGGACATAATATTGTCTGCATCAGCGAAGCATTCTGAACCTTCACGTCTTTGCTCTCGCAGCACCTCCACCTCGGCAGTGAGACCTCAAATACCCATCACACATTTTCCACTCAAAAACCGGAAGGTAACAAAATGCAAAGAACCGTCTAAGCCCATCTGTTGGTGGGGATGAATATCATAAGGGTCTCCTCACCTCCTTGTAAAACAAGATAACGTTTTGAGAATTGTTTTCTGTCAAAGGCATCAAAATGTGGCCAAAAGGTCTTTTTTATTGGTTATTTTATTGGTTATTTATATTACTTTTTTTATAAGTACTAATAAGTAGAATTTTATCCTTTATTGATGTAGAACTACATGAAATAAGAATAAAATTCTACTTATTAGTACTTATCAACTATTGACATAGATAACGTTTGATGTGTTCTAAAACAAAAACAAAATAATTTAAAGGTTTGTTAAAATATACATACCCCCAAAATATTAATGTTGACAACATTATAGAACTGACTGATTCTAAAAAAATATATTTATGCCTTACGATACATAAATACAATAATACATTTGAAAATATCAAGAGGTATTTAAACAAACATTAAAGAGACACAACAAACATTAAAAGCAACAAAATGAAAATGTTAAACAGATATTGAAACATTAAAAACACCACCTTACAATCTGGAATTTGATTGTAAAATGCTTCCCCCTTCTGATCATTAAGGGTACTACCCTGTCATCTCTAACATTTACTAAGCCTTAGCATCTCCCACATAAAAAGAAAATTCAACCAAGAGGTCACAGAATGTAAGTGTAAAGCTATGAAATAACCAAAGAGGGGAAAAAGAAGGCTGAAGTCTGTAAAGGTACTGTTCTGTTTACACACTTAAGCATCTGACAGGAGAGCAGTGTCTGGGTAATGCATCCATCCAAAGCTACTTATACTTCCAGGCATTCACTCAAATGTAAGGAATTTTCTGGAGGTGGGAAATTGAGGTTAAGTAAATTTCACAAGGGTAAAACAACTAAGCTCCTCTCGAGGCATGAACTAACAAAAGTCGGGTTGTAATTTTGTCTTCTTAACTAACATGGTACCTGGTGCCTAAAAGAAGCATTGATAACAATATGATAAGGGGAATTAATCCCATTATTTTCCAATGTCCCATTTATAATTGCTGTGTCTGAGAGTCCCCCCACCCCCCCCCCCTCCAGTTTCTGCTACTCGCCACCCTTCAGAATACTAAGCGCTTGTTCATGGCAAGGCCCTCGACTGCGCTGAAATTAATCGCAGGTTTAATTGAGTTTTCAATGATTCCTCTCCAAGGTCAATACAATAACAGCGGCGCATCCTTGTAAAACCAAGGTGCTTCTGGGATGAAGACACAGCAGGAAATTAGGTGGCACGGCTGACGTGTATAAGGCTGCAAAATTAATCGGCCGGAGCGGTGGTAGACACGGTCGGGCTCTTGAAGTGCTCCTCTCGGCCCATCAGAAACCAAATGGCTTTCTGCATTCTGACTAGGTCAGGAGGCAAATAGGCGCGAGGAGGGAGACAGCGATTAAATTTAACAGGAGTAGGTCCAACTGCCCCACGCCTCGTGGCTTTTATTGCCTCCTTACAGACACTACAGGCTGCGCAAAAGAGCAAGGCCCTTCAGCAAAAGTTTCGAGAAATTTAGCTTTGCTGTGAGACTGTGCCGCTTTCAGCTTTGTGTCCCACTGTTTTGCAGAAAACGTTCATTACTTGTTTTCTGGGGTGTTTTAAGGCTCGTATTTCACTTTTAAATGTGTTATTTTCTCATTACATTTGACAATAATATTTGTCATTTTACAATAACAGAGCTACCATATTTTAAATGGAAATAATGTGATACTATAGCAGCAAAACATGTTTCTGTGATAGTATAATAAAACAACACCATATGAGGGAAAAAAATCTGCCATTGTACCTTTCTGAAATGTTATAGAGCCAATGAATGCTTTTTATGTCATTGTGGAGAAATAACCGAAAAAAAACTTTTCAAGGCTCCATTTTGAAGTATGAAGATTTCACATGGTAAACTCGACATAATGTCAAGGTTAGTTACGACATCTGGCAAACGCGTGATTCTCAGTGGCTTCATTACTCCAAAACTGCCCTTGGGATTTAGTAGTTGTGAAAAGTGTGAGAAAAGTCACATCACGTTGGAGAATCTGGACTTTTCTTGTGGCGTGCTAATGTAATGGTAAGTTCTCAGGCTCTTACTGGTGGTCTAAGTGGTGCATATCAGAGTGCTGCATTACTACACCACTTATTCAGAGAGTGCTGAGATTACCCAGCATAGCATTGGCCAACCAGGCCCCTTTGTCCTTATTTAAACACTCCTGTTGTCACCAATGTCTCTCAGCCTTAGGAAATTGCACAGCACGGGGTACAAACTTCAGGGGCTAATTACGCTGAAGACCCTTCACTCTACTCTTTCAGTTCCTGAGGCCCCTTTTGTCACAGCACCCTCATCACCTGTGCCTCTTGGTGCTCAAAGAGGGGTCTTGGTAAAGGAAAAACATGGCTCCCACAAGCCAAGAAGGTCTGTCAATGTGACAGCTATACTGCACGGTTGGAACACACTCCCATCTGCCTTTTGTGGCCTGAGGTCCTCTGCTGGTCATGTGCCACATCTTCAGCATGCGCCTTCTTCTCCAGTGGACTTCGTGGAATGTCTAAAGTCAGTCAAAAGAGGGTAAGAAAGCCTTGAGACTATTCAAGGATATCATTTAGCTCAGAGGAGCTAACTTCACACATTACAAAATTAATTGGCACAGTAAATGCTTGAATGTGCATGAAGATACAGCTAACAGCAGTGTCTGGGCCTGAATTCCCATAGGTGGGCTCTTCAGCATGGCAAGTAGTTTCCAGTGTCAAAGCTGCTAACTGATATTTATACTCATTATGAGCTAAGATGAGTAGAGTAATGGCATGGTGCTAAGACTTGGTGAGCCCTTGTGTTGCCATGGCTATTCATCAGTCCCACACCTACTGATATTTAGACCTTACATTGGCTGGGGTGCTAGTATCAAACGGGGGAGATTTTGGGAATACCGACCAATGTGTTGTGCATACAACATTGTTGCTGGATATTAGTAACTCATTTCTTCTGTGCATGTGGAGCTCCTTTGAATCTCCACCCCCATCTATATAGGACACTCCCACTCTGCAAGCTATCACACAACAGATAAGACAGGGCATCTCCTAAAGCAATTCAGGTTGCTATGTTGTTGCTCAAGCAGAACACATCCCAGAATTTAAATTGGAAACCTCCTGGATGCACGTACCAATAACATAACCACTGTTCCACTCTGCCACCCATGGTGGTAGCAGTTCCAAGGAAACGAGACGGCCGTCGGTTTGTTGCTAGGCTGCGGTGAGGGCAGCCGCAGCTCACAGAAGACAACCTTCACGTCGTGGAAGGAGGACAGCGTGACAATGAGATGGTTCTTACCAGGAGATAAGAAAAGAAATTAGTCAGCAAACGCAGGACAAAAGAACAGAATCATTAAATTGTCAAACTGACAGCAAAGATTAGAAAGAGGGACAAAGCCTACCTTCACTGATGACAATTATTGTTATCGGCAGGTTTGAGCGGAAAGTGAATAAAAGGCACAACTGCTAATGGTGTGTAAAGGTAGCAAAGGACATGTACGTATGTTTTATGTGGGCACTGCAGGTTTAACTCTCTGGAAGAACTTTTTGAGAGTTTAACCCTTTCACAAGTTGCTGTGCCCCCTCCTCAATATCCACATTATTCTACACCCACAGCTGGGCCCAGCCTACTGAAGACATGATATGTGACAAGAGAAACAGATTTTAAAAGCCTTGGCCCTACACATACATGGCATATGGAACAAGATTCGCTTGACATATAAGAAATCTATGCCATTGATTTTATATGTCTTTCTCTGCAGGCTTGTCTTTTAAGTCATTAATGGCCCCATTTCCAATTTAACACGAGGAAAACAAGCAGGATTGGAGTGAAAAAAACTGAGGTCACATCTGAAATGTCAGGCATTACCAGAATCAAATAATTTTTCTCAAGATGAGTTGAAATCTCCTTGACTAACAACATTGTACAAGGAGTAACGACATGGATTTCTTCATCTCCTAACAATTACTCGGGAACCGGACTCTCAGAATGCCTCAGGAGAGGCTATTTGACACTCCGTGTTTAAATGTCAAATTACGGGGCTTCCTGAAACTGCGGCTGTAATGTTAAATTGACTTTATTTTAACGCAAGTGCACAACTTTGCTGTTTCCTCCTTCCTCGACTCCTCTCTGCTCCTCGGCTGTTTCACCCCCTGCCTTTCAAAGTACTGCCTACCTTTAATGTAATACACACCAAATTATGTTATTCAGACACACCAACCAGTGCTCCCACACTCCTTGTCTTTTCAAAAAGTTCCATGCAGGCTGCCGCTAAACAAAATGCAATCAGCTAACCCTATGTATTCTGTACCCATCTGACTGCACATCTGTAAAATCGACAGACCTGTTCTGAGAAAGGATACCCTACACATCCCAATGTCTGGGATGCTACTCTGTCCCTCATTGCAAAAGGGATCTAGTCTCTGTTTCTGAGCTCATCCCATCCACAGCGTTGAAGTACTGCAGCCTGCACTCAACAGCACATATATCCCTGTTACTGAAATGGCCTGCATCACGTTAAAGCCCGCCGACACCCAGTGCCACAAACAGCAATATTCCTGCTTCCGAAAAAGGACCAAATGGAACAGGCCTAGAGATGTCAGTAATGAGCATCTGAAACCCCCACGGAGGTGGGGATTAGTGTGATCTGTCAGTCACTGTCTGCTTTAGCCCAATGGGAACCTATAAAAGAAAGCAACAGGAAGTATGTAAAAGCAGCTGGTGACTGACAGGAGCCGATAATCCCATCCAACGTGGGTTGTGAAGCCTCATTGCCTCTATCAGCAGAAATAAATGCAGCACCACAGAGAAGAGAATATGAGGAATGTAATGTCTAACTACAGTGAGATGAGGAAGTGAGCTTCTGGCTACATTCTGCAATTCGGCCCCTTGTCTTGGAGTACCCCACCTTTGTGCCACGTCTTATTCCTCCAGCTAGCAAACACAGTGACTTTGCTTATGCACACTGAGTAGGTGGACGGGAAATTTTGTATTGTGTGCCATTCATGATACAGTACCTCGTAACTTTTGTTTTTTTGTGAAAACGTTGCATTCTGTTACTTCATCAAACCATTTTCAACATTTGTTTATGATTGTGTCACTCTGGAGTCTGACATTTTGCACCTGTTTCCTGGCAGAAGAATTCCATCCATCCATTATCTTAACCGCTTATTCCTGGTGAGGGTCACGGGGAAACCTGGAGCCCATCCCAGAGCACAT
>JABJVR010000533.1:0-20956 GCA_025773905.1 Chitala chitala | reverse complement strand
CAGACAGCTCCTTTGTCTTGACCATTGTGACAAAGGAACAGGGAATTACATGTGGCTTTTAAAAATACTGAAGTCATTATTCATTGGCTAATTTATGTCACATGGGCACTGACAGTTTATCACAGCTGATTCTCATTTGTGATTTAATGTCTTTAACTTCATGGGTGCTAATAATGGTGAGCAGAAGTGTATACTCCTAGCACCTCTGGTCTTACCGTTATCAGTCACACGCTAGGTGCTGCAACCTCAGTAATTTACTGCTTCTTTACGGGTTGGACACAGAAACACATTTCTGTGAGCCTTGTTGTTGACACTTGGATGTAAAATATTTTAATTAAACTTTCTTTCATTCAATTTCTGCCCCTTGCTTTCTGGTTTCACAGTAGGACTCTGGCAGCAGTCCCAACCTCAGATCCTTAATAACCACACCACCTTCTGGTACTTCTGCTCTCTTTTTGTGGTGTTTTCTGTGTTGGGCTCCTGACAGTGCATTCTGTGCTAAGCACAGCTCTGCTCAGCTCGCACTGAGGCACAGTGCAAAGGGCTGACCTTGTGAGGTCAGAGAGAGCTCGCTTGTTCCTAGCAGCGAGCCGCCAGTCTTGCCATCTGCCCAGCCGGCCTCGGTAGGCCGTCAGCGTCAATGTCAACACGTCTGGCTTATTCACCACAGTACAGTGCTGCTTAACCAACAACGATAGCAAGTCATTTTTCTGCATCATGCTGACATAATACTGCGATTTAATTCATCCTTTGTTTTTGTGAAGTTTACATGTTTACATGTGTTTATACCTAAAAATGCAAAAAAAAGATTAGTTGGCATTTGTGCTGAAATGTGTTTACTGTTGGGATTTGTTTATTGGTCTATGCTGGGAAGATTTGGTTTATAAGTGTAGATCGATACAGCCAGTGTTAATGTAATGTGTCACTCTATCATTCAGTTTAGAATGACGTATCTATGAATAACTCAGCAGTGCAAAATTGAAAGCCGCAGGAATCCATTTACCTTCTAGAACAAATTGATGAATTTAAAAAGAAGAAGTTGCAAAGTTAGTGTAACTGCATTCAGTGCTGAGGCACTTTACACAATAAAACACGGGAATTGTTTAAAACAAAAATGAGCATGTGTTATTAAAGATGAGAATCCATTACCCTCCACCAATAGTTCAGATCTGTGGCACTTTCATGACCGTGGTCAACAACCAGCCTCTTCTCCAGGGTGGTGACACAATGGCTCTCTTGGTCAGGATTCAGCGCTGGCAGTGGACCTCACTTCACCTTCTCTAGCTAGACATCGGGCGTGTCCCGGTGTGTGCACCTTGCGGCTTCAGTGACAAGGCTAAGCCGTATCTGTCACAGGCTATGTGGTTACACAAACTGAATTAAAACTTCAGTGTGGATACATGCAACTGCAGCACCAATCAGGTGTTTAATGGCCCAACAGTATGCTTCCCTTTAGCAAAACAGCCTCACTTAGAGGAAACTGGTACCAGATCCACTGTAACCTTCACAGCACAACAGTAAAGATGCGTCCACATTAACGAGTTTAACCCCACAACACCAATCAAATCAAACACAAACCATTTATTTGAAGACATGTGACAGATGTTAACTTATTAATTACTACCTTGATTATCTTACTGCATGTGCTGCACCCTGATTGTGTCTATTCTTGAAAACCTATGTGCATATGATCAGTATTTGAACCCAGGGTCTTACAGCCCACACAAACTTACCAGGCAAGAGGATTGGCCCACTGAGCTAAAGACCCGAGCTCCTCATTTCTGGAAATAATTTGTCCTTTTGTCCTTGCCACCTGGGGATTTCACATCACTAACACATGCATACAACATTTTGATAACTTTATTGCACTGTTTTCCAAGAGTCTGAACCTGAAAAAAAAATGTTAAAGCCAGAAAACTGCATGCATTTACTTTTGCATGGCATTTTCTCGGTTAGCCGGTGTGGAAAAAAACATTTACAGTTGGGCAGATTTTAAAACTGGGCTGTAACGTCCGCCGTGAAATGGCAAACCGGCATCTGCCCACAATGCGTGTACACAGTGAACAGGGCGAGGAAGGAGGGAAGGCTTGGAGTCGTGTGGGAGAATTCCACTGCCCCCGTTGTTCCTTTTACAGCTGGCAGCCACTGAATTGGTAGTGCATTACGATCATTAGCTGTTTTTATTTATACATTATTTTCCCTCAGCTATAGGCAGCGAGGTCTTTTATTTTAATTGGACGCGCTGATTCATGTACGGTAATGCCGCAGCTGTGAAGTTTAATCAGAGAGACTGAATCGTTCGGTGGCCAAAACCCCAGTAAATTATTTATTGGTGTCACTCAAAATGTCGCTACAGTTTTCGAAATACTAGATTTGTACTCCTGGCATTGCCTTCCATTCGTTTTAATTGCCTTTTATGCAGTTTAATCAGTGGGCAGTTCAAAAGTAATCGCGTTTTTTTTTTCCAGCGTTCATATTCAGTGCAGGTGAAACAAGTTTATTAAGTAATTTATTTATTTTCATGGTGGGATACTAAACCCGGTTCTCTGTAGTTTCGCAGGAAATCGTGAAAACAGGACGCTACGTCTCATATGAGCGTGCCCAGTGCCCAAGTTCAAATTAATGTATTTCAGAGCTCGCTATAGTGTAACTGAACTACTAGCACGTGTAGGCTCCCATACACATTCAAATAACGAAGTGGGGGCAACGCAACATCGATACGTTTTAGATTTTATTTCAGAGGACTGAATTAACTACTGAACTGTAGCAGTCATTTCGATGTATTAAGATCATTTTACTATTCATGTGTGCATTTTGGTATAAGTTGTCCTATAGCATAGGATCCTATAAAACGTTGATGATTTACTAGTTGCTGACTGACAATTTAATGTAGACTGTGACATGCCTGTGTGGGTAACAGATTTCCATAGAATACATCGCCTCCCTTCAAATCCACCCTTCAGGTGAAAAAGTAAAGATTTTGGCTTTAACATCAGAAGGGTTGTCTACTTTAGCCAATCAGCTGTCTTCCCCGCTATAGATCACAGCTATAATACACGGCATTAAAGACGGGTTCTCCACAGTAGAGTTTATAGCCTGTGTAGAACACAAACCGCCTATGTTTCAACTTCACACTGTTACTACGACCGGCTCAGCTAAGTGCCTCCGCTTTTTGTCGTTGACCAAGAGCGGTCATTCCCGCACCTGCCTGAGTAGGGATCACAGGAATAGTACCAGAACCTGAGAAGTTATACGGACCCTGGATGTACAATTACTGGGTGTGAGAGTGCCAAAAGGTGCATGAGAAGACGTTTGTAAAAAAAAATAAATAATAATAATATTAGTAATTAAAAATCGGACTTCCCGAGCGAAATGCACGTGTTAACGAAATTCATGCTAGCGGCTTTCATTTGCGTGTCCTTTGCTTGCTGCGGGAGCGCGTGCGGACCTGGAAGGGGTTTCGGAAAGAACCGGAGACACCCGAAGAAACTGACGCCTCTGGCGTACAAGCAGTTCATCCCAAACGTGGCTGAGAAGACGCTGGGAGCCAGTGGCAGATACGAGGGCAAGATCACGAGAAACTCTGAGCGGTTTAAGGAGCTAACTCCTAACTACAATCCTGACATTATCTTTAAGGATGAAGAAAACACGAGCGCTGACAGACTTATGACTCAGGTAGGCTGGAGATCACGGGGTTATTGCTAGACATTACAGACAATCTTTCACCTGCTGTCTTACGTAATTATTTTTTACAAGAATCGTGCAAAGTTTACTAAGATTTTTTACGGATGCGACTTTTAAATGTCAATTTTCCTTTTGTGGTGATGTTCGTTAATCCATAAACCGCCGTGTGTCACCCAGTACCCCAGTCCTTTGTGCGTTCATTGATTTAAGGTATTCTCTTCAATACACACGTCTATGTTTAAAATTTGTGCAGTTTTTGTTGTGTATGAGTTGCATGCAAAGGGATTTTATCAGTGTGCATCATAGCCTAAAGGCAGATATTGGATTGGTGATCTCACTACACTCATTATACAGATCAAATGGTGTCTGAGTGTGTCCGGAAATAGGCTAATCCAAAACCGTCTGATCTCAGTGTCTGGATGTCACGGAGTTTAGTCTAAGCGTAACACACATCGTGCTCCCACTTGTGTTAATTAGGGCATGGGAATATTTATGTTATTTTAAGAATGATCACCGCTGCACCAAAATAAAACGCATTCGACGCAATCATTAAACTACATTGTTAAAATTAATGACGTAGTGCAATCTTAACATGTGCCGCAGGCACGTGTGATTTTTTTGGAACATGTAGCATGTTTGTAACAATGCAAAAATTATAAAATTTGACAGGGAACACTATCTGTTGTAATGAGCCTTTGTATGTGAAAATGGGGGAAAAACTGATTGTCTGAGATACAATATCTACAAACAATTTATGCTATCACGAAACTGAAATCAGAATGGACACCGAATGGATTTTAAACGCAAAATTGCAACGGGCCATTCACGGGACAAAAGAGCGGACCTCTGTAATCACACTGGATTTCAGGCATCACCATTCAAAGGTAGCCTACAAAAGGTTTCAATACCATTTTGAATTTGCGTTTTCAGACAAGCCACTACAAAATGAAAAAGATGCATGCACAGATTATAAAGTGAGAAAAAAAAAACGAGCCAGACAAAATCTACATTCACAGTATGAAGTATTAAGACACAATCTGTGAGGGCACTGACATCTCTACTATTCGAAAAATTCTTACGAGGTCTTCATCAGCATTGCTATTGCCTCATGGGCATATACGATTTAGGGAACAGTCCGCCTTCTTGTATATTTTGCAATCTTTAAGGTAATTGACTTGTCGTACGTGTTAGTTTAATTGCCTCAGCATGACGTGCAATTCAAGGCATGTGTTGAAACCGACACAAAAATACAATTAGAGAAACCTAGAGAGAAAATGTGTTTACTGGTAAATTTTTAATGGGACTTTGAACCTTGTAATTTCAGTTTGTGAGATTATCAATGTTAAATTATAGTGATTGAAAGGTACGACGCGTGACCACTATAAAACGAAATTATACATGGTACAACAAATCCCTGTCTTAATGAGTAAGGTTTAAAGCGTATTAACTCCCACCACAGACTGTAATATTTAAGATAATCTGTAAATGCTTTACTCTTAATATTTTGTAATCTGTGCACCGGATCGTGTGTAAATAAATCCAGACGTTCTTGATTCTGTGATCAATGCAAATTCAGTCTTATCTGGTGTATTTCTCAGTGTGACAAACTATTCAATTAAAAAAATAAAATGTCAGTTACACAATCAAATGTACGTTTTGATATGTTATTTAACGTCGTTGTGGCTTTCACAGGGCGTTGCGTTTCATGTCTGCGTTCAACTCCATAGTGTATATCTGATTGTAGGCGATACGGCTACGTGTAAATCTCGGATATACAGCACAGTAGCTTTCATGGATTGCCCCAGTGATGATTTTTTTAATCGCTGCGGTTTTTCTTGTGCACTCGTATTTTTAACATTTCCAAGAAAATGTTTCAGACTTTACACCATGTTCTTCTTGACATGTGCTGGTGGCTATACGTGTCAACTGTTTCGCTCTTCTACTTTGACCGTGTATCTGGATTATTTTTATGATCATACGAGTGTTTGTGTGACTTTTATTTCGACCGTTTGTTTTTCACACAGAGATGCAAAGACAAGCTGAATTCATTGGCCATTTCAGTTATGAACCAGTGGCCTGGCGTTAAACTGCGCGTCACAGAAGGCTGGGACGAGGACGGCCATCATTTGGAAGAATCGTTGCATTACGAGGGAAGGGCCGTGGACATAACTACATCTGACAGAGACAAAACCAAATACGGCATGCTCTCCAGGCTCGCGGTGGAGGCCGGGTTCGATTGGGTTTATTATGAGTCCAAAGCCCACATTCATTGCTCAGTTAAAGCAGGTGAGGGCATTGATTACGTGAATGTTTACAGTCTTTGCGTTAATAAAGCACAATGGAAGTTCAAAGCGTCTGTGGGTGCGTATCCTGTCTTTGCACGGTTATTTCCAAATAATTGTAAGAAACGTTTTGCATGGACATGCCAACGCTACTTCCTTATGCGGGTTTGTCTGCAAATGTCAATTTGGTATAAGGAAAACTGTCCCGTTCGAGGCTTTCCAACTGTAAGAGAACTGCTGTGTATCGCCAGAAAAAGATCTGACTGCATTTAAGATCTATAATAGGTGAGCTATTACAGAACAGATAATTTATCAATTTATCAAACTGATCTTCAACTTAATAGCAAAGGAATTGCTGTTTCTGGTTACAAGCATAAAATTTTGTAGAGTTAATAGGGGGGCATACGTTAATCTTAATTGCTGTCGGTAAATTAAGTAAGAAGAAGTCCTTGAAACATATGTTGTATAGCCCAGATCTTTACATTTTATAATATGACTCCAAAAATATCATGCAATCATACAATAACACTGAGTCAGTTTAATCATAATTTCTTTCGTACAAACAACTTTCCAGAAAATCGCAACTTTTACAACTGGCACATTTAAAACTAAAAATATATTGATAAAAAAGAGCAAAGTTTCATCAGTGCAGATCGTCTTTTAAAATTTGTCACTTGTTATACTAATACAGATTACAGTAACAATTGTATGATTTATATAAAATTAATTTTAGTTTGACACAGTCTTTGCGTTAATATATATAAAGTAAATGATCAAAAGTTTGTAAAATGTGGAGTTGCTGCTATACAGTAACAATTTTGGTAAAGGGCAATTAGAAAGCAGTATTGGAAACGTGTGTAATTCTCAGAACAAGCTCTGCAACTGCCGTGCCAGATACCTTTATGAGAAGATTACAAGATAATCTGAAATCAGAGGGGTGTTCATGTCTACCTAAGGCAGGGCATCACAAACTGAAAGACAGAGAAACTGCAACGACCTGATTTATTGTCGTTGTGATTCAGAAAGAAGTGTCTTATAAAAAGGCTGGCGCTGATATGTATTTGTAAGAATTTAAATAAACTGCTTTCATTTGCTATTCAACATCGGGAATTAACTGCTTTGCGCGAGCGACCCTACGGTGCAAACAGACTTTGTGGCGCTGCGCTTTGGGACAGTTATAAATAAATTAGCACACTTGGGATTTCTGCACCTGTGTAAATACAGCAGCTGGGGGAAAAAAGCGACCGTTTTCCACCAACAATATATGGCACAGTATACAGAGTATACTCTGTGTTGTTTTTTAATTGGCATATCTGAGATAACCTGTGATACGACATTCATACGATATGCCCTTGACATTCAAAGTTTCCTAAATTCAGAAATACGCTTAACCTGCCTAAAAGGACAGCTTGTAGCTACCAAACGTTTCAAACACGGTAGCAAATAAACTTTCATGCGCGTCAATTAAGCAATTAACTATAATTTAAATGTATCTAAGCAACTGTGCATTTTATACATATTATTGTATGCGTGCACAGAAGCTAAACAATGTGTGCGCTGTTCACCCGTTGTAAGGATGCTGTTCTGGTAATAATTTGTCTGAGTTAATAAAGTGTTAATCTCTTTCTTGCAGAGAATTCGGTTGCAGCTAAATCTGGCGGCTGCTTCCCAGCTACATCTTTAGTTTCCCTTCAGGACGGACGTAAAAAGCTGATGAAAGATCTAAATGTCGGTGACAAAGTGTTAGCAGCAGACAGTCAAGGGAACCTTGTGTACAGCGACTTCATAATGTTCTTGGACCAAGACGTGAGCACGAAACGAGTTTTCTACGTCATCGAAACGAGAAAACCCTTAAGAAGGTTGACCCTTACGGCGTCGCATCTCCTCTTTGTGCTTAGCAACAGGACAGATCTTTTCCACGGTATGACAGAGACATTTGCAAGCAAAGTAAAACCTGGGCAAACTATTTTGATCGTCGACGACCTGCTTTTCAAACTGAAGGCCGTCACGGTTGCAAAGATTTACACAAAACAATACAAAGGCTCGTATGCCCCACTTACAGCCCATGGAACAATTGTGGTTGATCAAGTGTTAGCTTCATGTTACGCAGTAATAGAAAGTCACACTTGGGCCCACTGGGCGTTCACACCCGTGAGATGGGTCCACAGACTACTGCAATTTTTACTTCCGTCAGGGGGCGCAGTGGTAAACGAACCATTGAAAGAGGGTGGCATTCATTGGTATTCAAAGATGCTATATGAAATAGCAACGAGGGTGTTGCAGAGTCATTCGTTCCATCATCAGACAGGCGAGGTAATGAACTACAGCTGAAACCGTCAGAGGGGACAGGACAACAGAAGATATGAAAAATTACGGATATTCACAAAGACAAAACCTTGACGCAACCTCCGGCTATTTATTTGAACTTTTATGTTGAAAGGACAATGGACCTCTAAAAACCTTAAAACTTATTTCGAATAATTTATTATCGAACTATAGGTAGCAGCATTATGGGTGGATGGCATCACACGAGTCTTAATTTAATAAGTTGAATATATATTTTTGTACATTCAAAACATTTAAAAGAACCCATCGAGATAGTAAAATACCCCACGGATACGTGCACTTGACAGTTATATTTCAAGAAATTAAAAAGATGGAGTAAATTATATATATATATATATATTTTAAGAATTGTAAATTCATATTTTTACAGATTATTATAATTGCATTTTGTAAAATATGACGGTATTTAACGTTAAATCGTACCAAAATATTAAAATTTGGTAATTTTATCTGTTCACGTTTTAATGTTGCAGTTGTATTGTTGTTGTTAGACGATTATTTCAAAGCCAGTAATGTTCAACGTCTGCATTATTTCATGTTTTATTAATAAGTGATTTCATTAATGTGTTTTCTCACAACAGCTTTTCTGCAGAACGAGACCTTGTCATATGATTTACATTGAAAACAAACTTCCTGAAAACTGGAGTAATTAAAATTTAATTTAAAGAGTATTTTATTCGCAAGAGGGCAATGTGTTACTTTTAGCTACGTTTTGACTGGTATATAACAAGTACGAAAGCTGTACTTTGACTACCTTTTTGTACAAGTATAATGTTAAATGAGTGTTAATTATTAATTTCAATATACGAAACCGAACGCAGTATGTTCTGACTAATGTACAGATGCATTGTTCGGTTGTGACCCATTTAAAATGTTTAAATATCAGTAATTTGCAAGTCTACCGGTTGTACTTAAGGGTCAGACAGTTATGTTTAAATCAGCAAAATTCATGCCGGATATTTCTTTTCCACTCTAAATAAAACATTACTCATTTTCTTGTTCAATGAAGAAAATTATATCACACATATCCTGATGAATTACGTTAATTGAGCTTCTTTTTAAAGATAAGTTTTATTTAATTTTTGTTTTGTACATGTTTTGTTTTGTCACCGGCGGCACGGTGGTGTGGTGGTTAGCACTGTCGCCGCCCACTTCCAGGCCTGGGGTTCAATTCCCGCTTTGTGTGCGTGGAGTTTGCATGTTCTCCCCTGTGCTTGGTGGGTTTTCTCCGGGTGCTCCGGTTTCCTCCCACAGTCCAAAAACCATGCAGGTTAGGTTGATTGGTGTGTCCAAATTGCCCGTAGTGTGCGTGTGTCCTGTGGTGGGTTGGTGTCCCCTGCCCTGCGCCCTATGTGCTCTGGGATGGGCTCCACGTTTCCCCGCGACCCTCACCAGGGATAAGCGGTTAAGATAATGGATGGATGGATGTTTTGTCACCTGAAAGTGTAGCCGACACATCTTTGTGCTACGTACGAAACAAAAACTCGAAAGAAAAGGTACCTCACGTTTACTATGTACTGTAAACACATTCACGGTCACCTACAAGTAGTGAGGACTCACATTTTGAAATATTAATTTTGAGACGAACAAAATTTTTCTAAAGTATCATTTTAAAATAAAAGCAATAAGAATGACGTAAAGATTTTGTTTCTTCCACACGTAAAATTTTATGTATTACATGTCTGTTATTGATGTTATATAAAGTGCTGTCGTCTTTGTCACACAGAAAATGACAATTACACGTTTTGCTCACCTGTACACATTAATTTATGTAACGCAACGTCAAAGGTTACTTTTAAATTGTGACGTCGGTACAAAAGCGCCATCTCGTGGTTTCTCCTGGTCACGTAGAAGGTCTAATCACATCTTGATACCTGTGTTTGTCCTTAGTTCCACGTTAAATCTTGCATGCGCGCACCCAAAGTTTTGCGTCATTGAATACAGATGAAAATATAATGTATACAATATAACATATGACATGACAATGACTCCTAGAGACCTGCGTGCGTTAAGTTAGACCCCCACCCCACGCAAAACTCCGGTATAAAAGTCTCGTTCGTTTGTGTTAGTTTGTGCCGTTAAATTTTTCGTTTGTGCTGCTGGTTACTGTTCCCTAATGGTTGTTTTTTATATATTGCAAGTTTTATTTTGCGCAATGACGTCACCCGCCCCCCCTCAACCTGCTCCGAACACCTTCTCTTATTGAAGCACTTTGTCGGGCTTTGGTGGAAGGGGCCGGTGACGTCATCGCATAAAATAAAACTTGCAATATCAAAAAACAACCATAGAAGCACAAACGAAAATTTAACGGCACAAACCAACACAAACGAATTTTAAACGACTGAGACTATTTTCACAGAGTTTTGCGTGAGGTGGGGGGGGGGCAATTTCACGCAGGTCCACAATTTTTGCCGTTGGGGGGGTTTCATTCACCTAATCTGACCCTACCAGCCTGGTACCAGCACTCCACGTGTATGTTGACTAAAACCAACCCACCAAGGCTCCATCACGATGGCACCCACTCAAGACAGACAACTGAGGGTCATCAGACCACCATATTGAAAATGACAAAACAGCACCAGGACCGCAGAGGCGACCGAAATTGTTCCTCTGATCTCTGAGAAAAATCCACGCTGAACAGTCTACCTCAGCACAGAATGATCAGGGCAACCGGTCTGGTAGAAAGAGTGAAAACTACATGCTGAAAACACAATCAGTACAAAGAATCACCTGTTTGTTTTTGCATAGAAATCACACACTACAGTCATGCAAATGATCTAGCATGTGGCCTGGGAATGTTTGTATAATCTACAGAAACAACATCATTTGATCTTCAAAACAGAAAAAAAGTAAATGGAAAAAGAGCATTTCACTGGAGGCCATTACACTTAAATCCATGCTTTAAAATAATCAGAGACTGGTCTGTGAACCAATGTCCAACTTCCTCCATTTCCTAAAGAATACTGCAATAAAAGATGGGAATAAACTAATGTAACAGAGCCAATAACTGGCCTCTTCCAGACCAAGGTTTATGTTTGCACTTATGTACACTGTTTTATATTAACTTGTACTGGTCCTCTGAAACTGTCCACAATGTGCACACAAGACCAGACACAACTCAGACAGTGGAGGTCACATTCAGTCGAAATCGCAGCCGGACATCATCCTGCATCTAGTGTTCAGCATCCTCTCATGGCTGCTGAGACGTCCGCATCACTAGATGCGTCAATCCGGCAGGGTAAATACAGCTCATCAGAAGCCTGCTTCTAAGATACCATACCAGAATCCATACAAAATGGCCCAACACAAAGGAGAGTAAACCAACAGTGATGAATGATCCAGGCAGGCTGTAGTCAACACTGCAATGACAGGCTTGAGTTACAGCTGTGTACTCAAACTGTCTGGAAGGAAAACTTTCAAAACATTAATTACTTAATGGGAAAAGAAACGGCTCGTGAAACAATGTGTTGCAACAAGAAATCGAAATTCCACTCACATTTTTGAGAATACTGTGTTTTGTTGACACTGAAGGGCTAAGACAGATTCAAGACAAAAGATGTACGCTTAAGCGCAGTTGTGACCTTGGTCTCTCACAGGTACAAAGCGCTTTAGTGAAAACATTCCTTGGGAGCGGATAAATAGGCACCTTAATCCGTCTACAGCCTGGAATCTGGTGGATTAGAGCCCAAACAAGACGCTTCCAAATATGAGCTGTCTAGTCTGTCGCAGAACTTTTCAGGCCTCTGTTGCTGGTGGAGATTAGGGCATCAGAAAAGACGGCTAAGTAAACGAATGTCAAACAGAAGTGTAGACATTCCCAAAGCGGACGCACAAAAGCAATGCTCCTTCAGCCGTCGACTTTACAAAAACAGACCAAGAACTCGGTATGTGAACGCAAACTTCATGTGAAGGAGGAGTAAACCTTAAACAATAAATCATAAAATGCTGTCAAAGTGAACGATTTGAGTTTGATGGAGCAGTTATTCATCAGTTTGTTGCGACCAACAAAAGGAAAATAATGAGTTACGTGTACAGAATTTCACCACGAGGTGGCGCAACGAACTCAAAGAGGACCATTCCGTTGTGTTGTGTTGACACATTGTGACAGGGCGTAAAACTATATGGGTCCAAGTTCCACACATATAAATTGTGCATAACAGCAGATAAAGAGAAGTAAGATATAGAGGAACGACTGGTATTTTCTAAGTACAGAATCTTAGATCTCGATTCTGTTGAACAAAAGTCAATACTTTGAAGCGGTATAGGCATACAGTAACATATTTATTGTACGGTCATCATTTTAGCGCATTATCGGATAAAGACAAATGACTGTGATGTGTTCTGGTTGATTTCATTCTTATCAGATGTAAACTGCGTCTCCAGTCTGTGTCCTTTCCATGCTAGTCTGTCAAATTAGTGTGCGGGTGGGGAAACGTACGATTTTGAAACAGATTACATAAATTTAAATGTTCACATATATACAGTTTATATTCGCATTTAATTGGTTTCCGTGTTAGTATCACTCAAAACAAAGACGATCCGGCCAGTAATTACTTCAAATAGTAGGTGCGCTATAGTTAACACGCAGTTTAACTCACTGCCTTCGGACATACATTCGTTGTACAACTGTTTAAAAGTTTGAATTGTTGGTGATAGTTTGCAGTTTTCCACTGAGGACCAGTTAAATTTTATACTGTACTACAATAGTGACGTCAACTTATGTAACTGGGTACAATATGGAGAATATTGTGAATAGACAGTTTCATGTAAATGCCAAGTATATATCTATATTTTCACCTCAGAGGTCTAATACAAGATTTAGTAAATGCATTTGCTTTAAATCGGATTCAAACTAAAAAATATGCTCCATAAACCGCAAACCGTTGTTTGCAATAATAATAATAATTCACCATTTGAAAATCAACTACCCTTTCGCAAGTCCAACATGCCAATGACAGCAAATTATGGTATTTTTACCAACCAGATCCAACACTGGGAGGTAAATGAAAATATGGCTCTGCTTCAGAGAACTGAGGGCGGCTGCATGCAGCGCAACAGCACCAGTAGCAATATTACGGCGGACTGCGCGTACATGCGAACTTGCTTGTGATAAAAGTATAATACAAATTACAGCACATAGAAGATATCGTCTTTTGCAACAGTTGACGGTGTTTATTTACAAATCACGCCATGTTTTATATTTCACCTACATGTCAAATTAAGCGGTGGAAATGCCAACTAACTTTGGTGACAACGTCTACGTAGGCTATATCTGTAGAATTAACTTTTAAGATACGAAGAAAAAAGTCACATAACTCATATAGATTTCGATCTGCGCAGCTTTTTGTGAATACCAGTGATGATTATTAATTGTTTAATCGGTGGATGTACTGATATTTGGTTGTATGATCTGCGCCACGTTAACTCGTGAGCCCGCTACTGGCCCCGCGCTGATATGCAACACTTACACTGAGCTCAGCTCTGGGCTGAAAGTCCTAAACACAACTGACTTATAATTGATTAGTTGTGTTTTGTGGTTTTATTCTTTTCAGAAAAGAATTTCGGCAAAGGCTAGTGGATTCAACAGTTCCCCAATCACCGCAGCTTCTAAATATCACAGATTTCTACAGGCCTTAAATGTATGATTATAACGCTATCCCGAAAAACGCTTACTTGCCAGTTCTCTTCCCATTATGGAAGATAAAGGGCTGTGTCATTACCTTCATCAACGGTTGCAAAAAAATCTATATATTATCACGGCTTTATCTACTGGGAAGCACAGTCAGTTGATTTCCCAGTCAAAGAGAAAGATTACTGTGACAAAATGAATAGGATCTGTTGGAGCGCAGCGATCAATACCAGGCAATCAAAAGGTCAATCTGCATTCATTGTGTTGTAATGGGTAAACTACCAGGCCAAGTGCGCAGGCCACGTGCGCCGGCAGCGATTTTGACAACTTTATATGTTGCCATCAATAACATCGCTTTTCGTAAACGCAATACTTATTTTCCATTTTACATTATTAAGGCTGACTCACAGTCACCTTGACCACGCCATCGAAATATATTAAAGTAATTAACAACTACATCTTGTATCTGACCACGCAGCCGTTCAGATGCAGCCTACTAATTCCACGTCAAATACATTTAAAAAGAACTGAAATTTGGTTAAAAATGACACTAATATATATTAACGGCATTATAAGAACGATGCCATTTTAAATGTTTAATAAAATAAAAACTTGAAAATTTAGGCGAAGAGGTATACATTCATTAGTCGTTTAGCAGTATCATTTCACTATTCGTAATAAATAACTTTTATACAAATTCTTGAGTACAGCCTCAGACAACACCAAAAAACATTGGATGCAATTCAAATCGCTGAATTTAAAAAGCGTACTCGCTCTAACACTTTCATTCCGAGCGTTGTAGATACATCTTTCGGGCATAAACTCTTATATTATTTCAGTTTTGTAGTTCAAAGAATTTATTTTCTTCTTTCCACATGGTTAGGATTAATGTGACGCACTTTACTTGACATGCACTATAGGTAAATAAACAAATATTAAATGAGAAACGGGGCACCTAAGAATCGCAGTCTTAAAACGATGTCTGAAAACAGAATCATTCTCAAAAGGGAAAAAAAAAAATCCCCAGCCGCTTTATTTTTTCTTGCCTACGGATGTTCCCGAGTTGTTCCAGATGCGCGTTTTTGTCGCTTTGGGAGTCCACGAGCTGGTCCGGAACGCGAGTCTTGGGCGCCCCCTTGTAGCCACTTCGGTAAACTCGCGCCACACTCCTACACCCGCGGAGCGAGGTGCACGAGCGCGTGACAGTTTTCATGCGCTATAAGCAGCTGTGACCAGTAGTGAGTAGACACAAAAGATCCCACGCGTTTGAAGCCTTTATAACATATAATCCCAATTTAACTTTCCAGATAAGAGAGCACTCCAAAACAAACGAAAGGGTAGTTATTTAAAAGTAAGTAGGAATAAATCAGCATGTACCTGTACACTCCAGCTGTTGAGCCACCACCGTGTTTAAGTATTTCACGCTCAAGGCACCTGACTGTACGGATCTGAGCCATAACAACAGGCCTAAATCTCAATGGAAATGCAGCTGCTGCCTTTTGCACACGTTAGAAACAATTTAATTTCATGTCAGGTTAATTTCCAGGTACGACGTGGCTATATATGTACACCTGTCTCAGGTTGCACATGTTTCTTATCCCATGTATCCCATGTTGAAAATAGAAAGGCTCCAAAGGTGAACACTTACATTTCACAACCTTCACGTTCCAGGTTGCTAAACTGTGAACTAGGGATTAAAACAAAATGCAACACAAATGCCAATCAGGACAGGAAAAACTATAACATACATGTGGGTTTTTCTGCTGAACCAGCATCAAGCGTATACACTCACACATACACACACACACACAGAATCTTGTAGGAGCCCTAAGAGGACTTTTATATTCCTGACAGATGAGGCTTAGCTAGTTTCACAGTAGATTGCCCTGATGCTATCATCGTTCCAGGGTGCGGAGGTATCTGACAGGGTGGCAGAGGGCCAGGTGACCTCCCTTAGCATGTCTGACTGACATTTCAGCCAGACGGAGGCAGTTGATGGAGGAAGCCCTTCAACTGACAGGGAGGTGTGCAGCACAGGCTCCAGTCCACACACTGCCCCGCCCTGCCCGTGTGCCGCCGGGCGCTGCCTGTCCATCTGGCCCCCGCCGCGGTCTGGCAGCGTGAGGAGCGGCTCCAGACGGCCAATTTAGTTTGCCCTTCTGCCGTCTGCCGCCACTGTCAGCGTAACGAGCGCCACATGCGCCGTCGCCATGGCAGCGCACACGTACGCACACACATTCCCCCACAGCTCACCTTTCTTTTCCAGTGTAGTTCAGAAGACTGACGTATGATTGAAATGGACCTGTTAGGGAACCGACTAAGACAGGCTTTAAAAGGCGATAAGTGTTTCAGAACATGTCACAGTGCACCGGCTGAACACAGCAGGAGTGAAACAGACCAGGGCACTAACCTGGCACAACCAATGGGGTCTCTTGTCACTTTTCCAACAGCCCTCCTAACAAACACCTTCCATTCCGTGGGTTACACCTTCCTGGGGCTGTGGCCTGCAGCGCCCTCTGCTTTCTGGAGGACAAAATCACACACAGGTTACGCATAATGAAATTACAGTACATAAGGGTGGAACAGTGCTGCAGTTCACTGAGAAAATTAGAGAACTTAGGGCAGCCAGGCCAAGGCAACACGTTCAGGGAGTAGAGAGTCTAATGCAATAGGACAATGCTAAAACTGAAACCCGCATTACACCACCACAACAAATATGCGTGAATTGCGTAAATACAGATAATGACATCAAATGTCATTCAACTGGGACCTTCAACAGGAAGAAGCGAATTATATGAAACGTAAAAATTTGGTTTCAAGTTTCACAGAAGTAGGAATCTTCACATGCAGACAGTAAAAATTGCACTACACAAAGTACATTTAACTTCACAATAGTAAAATAAACTAGAATTATATGAACAGTGAGGCATGACTTGTGCACTCATAATTAAAACTGAATATATATTCATTGAGTTCAGTTCAATTAATTTTTATATAGTGCCTTTCGCATCAATTTGCCTCAAAACAAAAATGGGCATTGCATCCTAGTGAAGAAACACCTCATTTTCATGTTGCTATACTTCCTGGACCTTAAATAACAGGAAGTAGAGCAACATTAACATGTTTAATTCTGCAGACTAAGCAAAAATGAGTATCTCTGCAAGAAAAAGACACCAGAACTTTCAGCAGCTGAGAGCTGCTCACCCTGTGACCTAAACATGCATGCCTGACCTTCATATGATCTTCCCGTACCTCATATGCCCCACCCCCCACGGTGACACCTCCCAAGGCCGTAATGAGCACGTCTTTTGCATTAGCACATAAACGTCCTGCGCTCGTCTAAACCTTGCAAGTCCCAATCTGGACCCCACCTTCACTGAGGACAAACAGTAGGACCTGGTGTCAGTGGCACTGCGTGATACATGCAGCTGAACGCGGCATCATACAGGCTCTTATTACTGCTTTAAGGGTTTTGAGCATTTTCGCCGCACCCCTCCCCACATGAGAAGCTTCATTAACCCGCTGAGCTGTCGTTACGTGAGACCCAAAAAGACGTCCTCTGTACTGGAGGTCGTCCAAAAACCTGACAGATTCACGTTCATCGTGATGCGCAAAAGACGCACAGAACGCAGGAGAGCGCCTTGTTTCTTCACTCGTATCCAGAAAGCGGAGACAGAGGCACGCCACGCTCGGCCTGGTGGAAATCGGCAGGCCCCGCCCCTTCCCTCACACACGAGGACCCGGTGATTACGCCAATCAGAGGCCAGGCAATATTTTGGAGAAGAGACAAAAGACGCACCCCAGAGCCTCCGTTTCCTCTTAACCCCTATTATTTCTGACGAAGACAACAAAAAATAGATTAACTTTCCCTTATCAGCAGCGAAGCCCAAAGGTTCACACCGCAGGCGAGCCGGCAGCGGTTTCCATGCAGGTACCACAAATGGCCCTCCTCCAGCCTCTGCCCATCGAAATTAACGATTTAATGTGCGCCTTTCAACAACATCAATCTGGGACAGATAACATTGTCAGGCTGCTGAAAGTGACAACAGAATAGCCCGCGGCTCTCGGCTGGATGCGTCTCTCAGACACAGCCCTCACTGTCACCGGGGCGGCCATTGATCCCAACGGCAGCGGCGGCATCAGCAGAGATGACAATGACGTTTCACCCCCCATTAAGAGTAGTTGCGTGTTATCTTTATTGACAGGTCCGCTAGCCACTGTGTCCTGCGGCCGCTTAACCCCCCCAGCAAGGTTTTTTTTTTTTTTTTTTGCAGCGACATTTAACACATCGGATTCTGGCGTCCTCAGTTGTCAGTGTTGGAATTAAGGCTTCTCAAAAGAAATAAAGTAAGAAAGGTAAATCAGTACTCTGTATTCCAACAGCTGTGTCACAACTCAATTTAAATGCAATTTCCACTACAAATATCAGACGACAGTTTAACATTTCAAGTATTCATATAAACCTTGGCATGAACTATTTTTTCTGTACTACAAACTGTCCTCAAATTCATACAGATTCTTCTAGATGTTGGTGAACCTTTTACTATTTTCCCACCAGTTTAAATCATTTTTAGGTGAATAGTACAGTTTTAAAGGCTTCCCTGTACTGCAGGTGGTCACTTTGACTTTTAGGGAAACCTGCAAACCGTATGTGCTCGTATTTGTGGATCCTGGAGTCACAGTTCACATTTCAGGGCACAACCAGCACGAAATAAACCCATATACTGGCTTCAATACCACTGCCCCCAGACCTGCAAGGGCATGTTCATGTCCTGCCACAGCACAGGATGCCCACGGCAAGAGACGGCACCTTGGATGGAATCAACACCGACACACACAGCCTGAGGGGGGGACCTTGTAAGCACAAGTGAGGGTGAGAGTTAGCAGGGTGTGCACCAGCAGAGGGTGCTGTTGCTGAGGCAGGTACAGTTCCAGCTTCTGGCCTGTAACACTAGTCTTAGGGTCCTGCACAAGCAGTCGGCTGTGGCTCTCCTGTTTAAGACCAGGTTCCTCTTCGCCAACGAGAACGAGAAGTGCACCTCCCTCTTTTTCCAACGGGTCTGAAAGACCCAAGAAAGGAGGTCCTTTGCCTCTCTCTGATAGCAGGGCCTTCTCGGATATGGTGCGGATGCTGGGGGTTGCTAGGGAATTTTATGATAACATTTTTAAAAGGATAGAGACAGATTTTGACATAGGGGAGCGTTTTAAAAATCTTTTCTTCAGCCTAGTCTTTCCAACGATGCTCGGGACAGCTTAGAGGCCCTCTTTACTCTGGCCAAGCTAACTGAGGTACTCAGTGCAGATGCAGAGTCCCTGGCTTCAATGGACTCCCTGTGGAGTTTTACTCCACGTTCTGGCATGCGCTAGGGCTGGAGATATCAGAATAACCGAGGACGTGCAGCATCAGGGCATGCTCACCGAGAGCATGAGGATCGGTGCGCTCTCCTTGTTGTACGAGAAGAGCGACCTTTCTGACTTGGCCAACTGGAGGCCCCTGACCTTGCTTTGTATCAATGTTAAAATCATCAGAAAGGCCCTGTCGGAGCACCTGAAGAAAACCATGTCGCTCCTGGTTCATAGCAACCAGACCTGCGGGACCCCATGCAAATCTGCAACCTGGAATCTACACCTGATGCGGGACACGATTGCCTGGGACTGGTGCTGGTGAGTCTAGACCAAGAGAAAGCATTTGACTGGTTTTTTGGCTAGGGTTTTGGGCCCAAATTTTTACGATAGATACGTTGTATGCAGAGGTTAGAAACAGGGCTCCCATCACTGGCTCCCTCAGCGAGCTGGTGCCCCAGGTTAGTGGAGTGAGACAGGTGTGGTCACTCTCTCTGCTCCTCTACGTGCTCCATATAGAGCTGCTGGTGGCTGTCATCAGGGCCCATCCTGAAAGACATGGCTGCCTGGGAGTCATGGTAAGGTGGTGAAACTGGCCCAGTACACAGATTACACCATGTTGTTTGTGTGCTTGCTCAGCCACGTCTAGGACTTGGTTCAGGCATTTGGAGTAGCCTCCAGAGCTGCACTGAACCTCAGGAAGTCAGTGGTCAAATACTTTGGCACCTGGACAGCCAGCAGGGATGTGGCTGGAGGTCTCACCCTTGAGGACAGTCCCTTAAAAGTACTGGGGGTCTACTTCTTAGCAGGAGGTGCTGTCCAAGTAAACTGGGAGAAGCAATTGGCCGTCACAAGACATAAGATGGGGATGTGGAAGGCCAAGTCTCTGTCCTTCATCGGTAAGGTGTTAGCTCTTAAAGTAGATACTCTTCCTACTCTCCTCTGCTTCGCCCACGTTTATCCCATATCCCGCTGCATGTCACAAGGCCTCACTAGGGGTGTGTTCAATCTTGTCTGAGGGGACAGGTACAAGTAGAAAAGTGATGTATCTGGGCAAGTACAAAGGGGGGAGGAATGTTTCTAACTTCCCTCTTAAGCTTAACTGTCTGATCTTTTCCTAGCTCTGTGCCTGTCTGCAGCTCCCCTGGAGCATCCTCACAAGTACTTTTTGTGGTTGTGGCTGTTCTGGCCCATGCGCTGGCTAGTGAGCAGCTGGTGCTACTCCTGCCCCAAAGCCAAATCGCTCCCAAACCACTACGACCACACGGTGAAATGGAGTAAGTCTCCTCTGGTAGGCCTTCAACTAGAGGCCCTCTCCAAGCATTGTGTCCTGTACAAGGCCATGCTAGAGCAGAAAGGTGCACGTTCTTTAAGTGGAGAGACGCTTATGCTGGCTTGGGCCTGGACAGTGGACCAGGGTTCAGTTTAAGGGCTTGGATCATCAGCTGCAGGACCTGAACTGGCAGTGCGTTCAACCCAAGTTGCCAGTCAGGGGATGTCCTGTATAGTCACAAGCTCACCAGGCACCCAGGATTCCGCAGACCCCACAGATGACAAAACCATCAAACGTGTTTATGCCAAATAATCAGCTACCATTTATTAGATTAGATTAGATTAGATTGAACTTTATTGATCCCACAGTGGGGAAATTCTCTTGTTACAGCATCTTATA
>JABJVR010000532.1:7996-20958 GCA_025773905.1 Chitala chitala | reverse complement strand
CAGTTATTACCATAAAAAAATTATATAACAAAATTCACTCTGCAACACTACCAACTTGTTTTAACGACACCCCCCCCCCCCAAAAAAAAAGACTTTCAATGCGTCTTTTCATTACTTTTACTTTGTCTTTTATGCAGGTACTCTGGATGGAAAAACTAGATTTGCACATTAACATACACTTCATAACATACACATAATGACATTCAAATTTCATGTCTGCAATTTGTTATACTGTTTAACAAAAAAATAATAGCAGGTACATTCACCTTATAAAACCATTTATTTAATCTACTTGTGTCATGGTCTTTTTAAAGCAGCACCAAACTTCACAAAAGGCCAAGAGAGAGGAAGAAAGAAAGAGGAAGAAAGAAAGAAAGGTATTTTTCCATATGAAGGTGCTCACCAACAGTGCAGAGTAGACAACCTGCGGGTTAGGGTGGTCCAGGAACAGAATGAGGCCAGGTAGGCAGCCCTGATCCTGGACAATGGGCCGTCTGTTGAGGGGATCAGCAGCGAGGTCTCTCAACTGGTTCACCACTGTCAGGGCATCAGGCTCCAAACTCATGGTGCCGTACTTTACTGTGACTCAGTCATCAATCCTCTCTGCTCTGCTGTCTGGAAGACCATCAATGTGACAAAATGTGAAGGAAAAATTAACTCACAAAAGCAGTGAGGGCAAACAGCACTCATTCCCTAGACCACAGTTTGGCAACCTTTTACACCTCACAATATTACAGAAGATGACTGTTATAAACATAAATCTAAGTGTCAAAGCTTTGACACTTCAATTAATTTCGATATAGCGCCTTTTACAACGAGGTGTCTCAAAGCGCGTTGCTGAAGAAATTGCAGATCTTACAGAAATAACAGCAAGTGAAAGATTGGAATTAAAGTTGCAACTAAACAGCGTTACAGCAAAAATAACGTAAAGTCGCCACGCACTCAGTGTGACTGCCAACTGAGTGATCATGCGCACAACCTGCTGTTAGTGACAGCTTTAAAGACGGCATCGCACGCAGAACAATCAAAGTGTTAAACACTTCGTTACAGAAAACATATAGACTGGGACAAAAAATAGACCAATATTCAACTGTTGTTTCTACTCCAAAAGAACACTGACCTTGACTTCTTGAAATACAAGAAGGCAACTGAAACGACTGACTAGGTTTAGCGGTGTCCAGGTGTTTCTGCACATGACACTGCACTATTTACGGATTCGTCGGAATTCACAAACATTACGTGCGTATTAATGTAAAAGTACTTAACCGGTGAGTCTGTCACTTGGCACGCAAAACCTAACTGACCCGACACGTAAGCCGCTTGACATATGACCTTCCAATTTACTTTACATAACACCAGTTTAGAAGTAAAAGTCCCCACTGCAACTGTTTTTTTTCCTTTTAATTTTTAAGTTGATACGCCAGCGATAACGGCTGCTGGAAACAATTTTTTCACTTATTACCAAGATACGTAAAAACACGAAATTAAATACATAAGTAGCACCGCTAGTTTCACTGTTCCTCTGGATACAACACGCAACATTCAATTTGGTGACTAAAATCGAAGTTCGCATAAAACTCATCAGTCCAGCACCGACCAGTGTATTACATTAAAACTTCAAAACCTGAGGGGGAAAGCCCCAGCACGTACATTCTGTGTCAGTACACACATGCAAACAGTAGCCATTAGATTTTCCTTACACTTCTCACAACGACTACTTTGCGATATGCTAACCAGGTATGGTATACGGTTTAAACTGTGCCCCTCTGCTGAACCACTTTCCATCCTAGAAAAGTCAGAAGCTAGTGATTAAAATCCGTAGCACTCTATGGTCAGTGAACGCATTCTCGGGTCAGTCCTGTCCACATAACCTTTGGAGTAGAGAAGAACTCCACGTACCACACGCTGTACAAGCTTCTTCGACTGGAACAAAAGGCCCCGAGTGATACGATTTAAACCAACAACAATATGAAACAATATTATGTACAATTTGATTTCACAAATCAACAATACAGCTTTCAAGGGTAGTTTTCCCAGCTAAACGTCTCCCTGTAGCAAAGACCTAGCGTCTTTTGGTCACTGTCTCCAATTGGTCAGGATAGAGGGACTCTACGCTGGTAAACAGCCAATGGAAAGGAGCCTTATTAAAAAAAAAAAAAAAAAAAACATGTGGGCCAATGACAAAAAGTCTTTCGCGTGCTCATGAATGTAGCGTTCGAATAAAAATGATACGTTATACGTAATGTGCAATGTACAGAAATTTTAAAGGCAGCTGCCTTTATCAAAGCATGTGGTTGTTATATACGTCTACAAGTAAGTAATATACGGAAGACCTTAAAATTCGCACAAACGATACAGCAATATCAGTCTGCAGTAAAAGCTGTAGTATTGGGATATCGCATAAAACTCATGTAGTGGGGTAACTTAATTAACTAAAAGATGCGAATTAGCATGACATCAGAACTACATCATGCAATAAAAATGCGTTTCTTATGTTAACGCATATTCTTTTAGGTTCACATCTGTGTTTGATTTTTAGTATCACGACAACTGAAAGTTAAATGAGAACGTTTAACATTACAGTTACATCACCGTATTAGCTTAGTGATGATCACGAAGGAAAAAAGTTTAGAAAGTTATGCCTATGTTACTTTAAGGGGAATTTTGAAATGCTTACTAAAAGCCATAATCATCTAGAGATCCGTATAATGCGTATTTCATACAGTATTATGTTAGGATTCATTCAATTATTGTCAAACCGCTTGTCGTGGGGTGTTCGACGTTAGTCTCAGCAACACAGGCGCGGAGAGAATACACGTTGAACATTTTTCACGTCTCTTTTTTTATAAACAATGAGGCAATAATGACATAATAATGATACAAGACAAGACAAGATACAATACAAGATAAGACAGATGCGGCAATGAGGTGCAAGATAAGGCAAATGACAAATGTTCAAATAATACATGCCAGGGGGTTGTAAAGTCAATTGAATGCAGTTTAAATTAAGTTATATTCGGTTACAATACTTCTTAGCGTCTTTGTTCTTCATGTTTTTAACTGGGGTGCAATGTTGCTTAAGCTCAACAATAAAACGATGAAAGCAAGGTTTGGAGTCAGTCCATTTTTATCTGTGGGTGTGGAATTTCCCTAGGCTAGTTATCAACTGAGTGATGTAAGAGACATTCTCATTTATTGTATTGTCCATTAGATACAGCATTATAGCAAATATACCAATATGTACATTAGTTTTGCAGTTCCTTGTAATAAAATTTTGCATCTGTACCCAAAATATTTAAAATATACACAGTGCAAAAAAAGAGAGAAATCGATTCTTTGTGTAACTTGCAGAAGGCACAAGAGTAATTATCTATGTTTGTCTTAAATCTTTCCAGTACTGTACTACTTTGCTGGATAGATCCGATGTAAAATCGTAAAGCCTACTTCTCTGACCTTGTTACTAATGCAATATTTTTACTGAATAAAGCAAATGTTTTCCGTTTTATATCACCCGTAATGAATGACCAGAAGAATGTAGCTGCTGGAAATTTGAAGTGAAAGTGTAATAATGCCTGTCAGTGCATGGTTTATTTCTAATATCAATACCACAAATTGAAATATGTGTGAATCTCAAATTATTAGATTTTATGTAATCAAAGTATCTTAGTAATTGAAGAGATCCAGTGGGAATTGCATCAATAACAACAGCATATTCCATTGGTGTGACGGGTATAGTGAACTTTTGAAGAAGTTCTGTGTACGACAGCAGCATACCATCTTTGTTTAGCAGTTAGCTTACCAGTAAAATTCCATTGTCAAACTATGAGTTATAAAACAGTGATTTGTTTTTATATAATGTCTTTATTATTCCAGATGCAGTACCTGTGTGGCCTAAGATTGTGTTTATATGCTAAGGACCAGGCTAAGAGTGTTTGCTTGTGAAAGTTGACTAATTTAATTGGGATTTTATCCACAGAGTAGTTGCATTTTAATTAAAATTCAATGCCACCCATAAAACTGAATAAGTATGTGGGGAAAGAGTCAGTCATCTTCTATACTGCTTATTCCTGGTGAGGGGAAACCCGGAGCCCATCCCAGAACACATAGGGCATGGGGCAGGGTGCCAACCCACCACAGGGCACACACACTACAGGCAATTTGGAGACACCAATCAACCTAACCTGCATGTCTTTGGACTGTGGGAGGAAACCGGAGCACCCGGAGAAAACCAACCAAGCACAGGGAGAACATGCAAACTCCACGCACACAGACCCAAGGCAGGAATCAAGCCCCCAGCGTGGAGGCGCGCGGCGACAGTGCTAACCACCACGCCGCCGTGCCGCCGTGTTCAGGTTGACCTTAAATGTGTTGTTTAGTGTGCTGAAGTCTGGGACTTCAAGACCACCTTGTTTTTTTTTATTGCTTTTAATGACTTATTTTTTAAGATAATGGGTTTTTTTTCCTCCAGATATAATCATATAATATTTTATTCAACTCTTTAATGACTTTGTTGGGTACATCAAGTGATAAGGATATATACACATCTGGATATTCCTTCTGTTTTTGATAATAGAGTTCTACCATATATAGAAATGTCTTGCATTAGTTAAAAGTTTTTTCTCGTTTTTTCAATAATAGGGTCAAAATTTTATTTGTTTGTCTGTATTCTTACAGATAGTAGTTCCACGTAATGCCAGTGTTTGTGTAATTAGTGTACAGCCTTGTCTAATATGTGATGAATATTGAATCTTCCAGTGGTGCCGTATGTTAATTTTACCGAGCTGGAGTAGCCATTGTATAATGTCAACATTGCCTTTTTAAAATATTTTCCAAAGCCAGAGAAATTAATAGCTTTAAAGATAAACTCATGTTCGATTGACTTCTACAAAGCCTTTGATACAATGAATAAAATCAAGCTGTCATTGGGTATTAGGTGGTTATAGTCAATCATGTCTGAAATCAGACAAATATTATTACCAATGTGTCTGTTTTGGATGAAGCCAAAATTTTTTTCATCTATTATTTCCTGTGAGTTTTGTTTCAGTCTATTTGCAAATTCCAAAGCAAATAACTTCCTGTCATTGTTAATGAGACCGATAGATCTCCAGTTTTCTTTGTGAAGCTTATCTTTATTAGGTTTTGGTATTAACGTGATAAGGCCTTGCCTTGATGTAGGAGGAAATTCATCTTTCTGAATGGATTCTTTAAACATGGTTAGGACGAAGGTGCCAGTTTGGAATCAAAGGATTTATACAATTCTCCTGTCAGGCCATCATTTCCTGGACATTTGTTTTTTTTACGACACTTGATACATTCAATAATTTCAGGTAGGGAAATCTCTTGCTTACATACTCTCTAAAATCATTACTTCTTTGAATTCTCTAAAATATTGTCCAAGAAAATATAAATATCAATATTAGATTTTCAAGGAGGCCGTAGAATATATGTTCTGATAGAATTTAGTTACATATTATGAGATTATTTTGTAATAATCAATTACAGTGCCATTAATCAACAATTTGCTTATTGATGTGTATTCTGCATTTTATTTTTCTAGACCAACTATTTGTATTTTTCTCACCCCGTTCAAGCCATTTTCATCTCAATCTAATAAAGAAACCTTTAGCTTTCTCATGATAAATGTTATGGTGGCGTGGTGGTTAGCACTGTTGCCTCACATCCCCAGGCCTGGGGCTTGATTCCTGCCTTAGGTCTGTGTGTGAGTTTGCATGTTCTCACTGGTACTTGGTGGGTTTTCTCCAGGTTCTGTGTTTCCTGGGATTGGTTCCAGGCTTCTGGTGACCCAGAATTGGCTAAAGCAGTAAACCAAATGGATGATAAATGTTCTAATTGGCTTTGTAGCATGTTAATATCTGATTTCCCCTGAATAGGTTCAGTGTTTTGTAGCTCTAAAATTGCTTTGATAATATGCATATCTTTGTTTTTTTTTTTTTTTTGGTTTTGATGTTAACTTTTATTGATGGCAGGTTTTTGGATTTCACCTTTCATTAGTTCTCAGAAACATCTATAAGTTTTGTTGCACAGGCTTGTTTTTAGTATGTCTGTAATTTGTTCTATTTCCAATTTAAATTCTTCATTATCTATTAAATAGTTATTTTATTTCCAAAATCCATTATTATATTTCTGTCTATATGTGTCCAGTAATTTAAGTCTAGTATAGATACCTTTGTGATCTGTTAAAATAGCTGATTCTATTAAAATTCTATAACCTCATCGTCTACCTCATTTGTAATTAACCAGAAATCAAAAATTTTGGTGGCCAATTCTTTTAATCCTATCAAGTACAGTGTCTGTCCTCATTTCGTTGTTTCTACATCAAGTGTTGTCTGGCCTTTGTGTGATTTATAATTCCACAACTATTCTTGTCTTTCTGATTGGTGCGCTGAACTACAACCAATAACAGCTATTTCACTTCGGGGCGTAAATAATTCCAGTTTGTCGACTCCCATTGGTCAACTACCTGTCAATCATTAAACCGGTTCAAAGGCAATAGAAGCTTTTCAAATGGCGCTGAGTCTCGTAAGTTCATTTTGTTTTCATCTGATCTGGTTTATTACTGGGTTTTTGATTTCTGTATATAAAAGTCGAATTTCAGTTTTGTAGTTACTATTAGATGCCACTTTGTTTTAGAGTATCTTGTGTTATTAGTAGTCCCTGATTATCTAAACGTAAACTTTACACAAATTCCTATATGACACGTAGTTGACTAACCACGGAGATAGTTACACTGTCTAACACAATTTACTAATGTCTATTGAAATTATACATCGAGAGTGTAGACTAGACTTTAAAACTAAGAAGGGTCAAGTGGCGAAGCGCCACATGGAAACGATGCGTGTCCACTGTCGAGGCCCAAGAGGGCGAAATTCAGGTCATAACTGAAAGAAGTCAGTGATCGTTGCACCTTCCGAGTTATAACTGATTTATCAAATTCGTAGATATACCACATAAACAGCTGGTAAGTAAAATATAAGAGGATGAATATACCAGCTACTTGCATCTTAAACATAAAAAGGTTTGCCAGCGTGGTCGCAACTACTAGTCGCTAAAACGGCGTATATTAAAACCGCATTGTTTTCCTTAGCTCATTTGTACGACTTTTGGTTCCTAACTTAGCTGGTCAGTGATGTAATTCATACTAATATCATGGCTTAAAACAAATCTAGATGGCTAGTTTCTCAAATAGACGAAATGCGTTGCAATTAAGTTCTCAAGGACAAGTGAATGTGAGTGTGACTGGTAAGGTAACGGGTTGAGACTATGGATAGACAGTCAGTGTCCAGGGGGGGCTACAAAGTTCATACCTGCAACATCGAAGGTACAGTACCGTAAAACAGTAAAGTACCTACGACGGTCACGGTTTTACTCAAGGTGTAGATGAGAACAGGGGAATGCCAGTCCTGCTCTTTGAGCGCTGCAGTCTTGCAGTGTTTTGCTCAAGCTTGGCTCCTTATTGCTTCACAGCGGTTGCTCAGAGACTTTGGGATAGGACTGTAAATACAGCACTGATATTAGACATTCGTATAGACCAGGGGCAGGACTGTAAATACAGCACTGATATTAGACATTCGTATAGACCAGGGGCAGGACTGTAAATACAGCACTGATATTAGACATTCGTATACACCAGGGGCAGGACTGTAAATACAGCACTGAAATTAGACATTCGTATAGACCGAAGACAGGACTGTAAATACAGCACTGATATTAGACATTCGTATACACCGAGGACAGGACTGTAAATACAGCACTGATATTAGACATTCGTATAGACCAGGGGCAGGACTGTAAATGCAGCACTGAAATTAGACATTCGTATAGACCAGGGGCAGGACTGTAAATACAGCACTGAAATTAGACATTCGTATAGACCAGGGGCAGGACTGTAAATACAGCACTGAAATTAGGCATTTGTATAGACCATGTTACTCTACTTGATACCATATGTGTAATTGTACTTTCTTCTAAGGAGTCTAGGAGTAGAATGGTTAGGGGTGTAAGTCAGCTGGATAAGACAGGTTTGTCTGTCTTGTAAATTGTAAAACCCAACATCCAAACGGATTAAGTAAATGTCCATCCTGTGAAGCGAATGATGCAACTTTATATCAATATAACTCAAAATTTAAGCCTGTATCTCTACGAGTATTTCAAGGGTCAGCCAAATACTAATTTCCGTGGCTGTGAAAATTTTACATTAATTTAATTTGCAGATGCTTTTATTCAAAGCAATTTACAACATTTCCCATACATGTTACAGCAATATTTGTTCTCTGTATTTAACCCGTCCCCCTGGGGGAGCAGTGGGCAGCCGCAAGCAGCACCTAGGGAACTAGCATTTGAGCATCTTTATCAGGGGAAAACACATAGCTGCTGGTGTGGGATTTGAACCAGGAGACTGCCACACTCTAGTTTGATGGTCTAACCATTGAGGCACCACACTACTTTTTTTCCGTCATTAATATCTGTGTAAATAAAGAAGTACATACACTGTAATAGTACAGTTTATCAAAATTGTCACCAGCCTGTGAAACGGGCTAAAATCCTCTGATTTAGTTAGTACTGTGAAATTGTTCTGTTAAGGGTATTTTATTGTAAAGTTATTACTTAAAACAGATATCTCTATTTCACACACTTGTATTGATAATTGTTAAATGGGCTAATTCCAATTAAAATACTGCTGAACATTTTCAGTTTATAACCAAAACACCTTCAGTAATAAGTTATTCTGCTTTTGTTTAATGCTCCAGTTTTTGGTGTGTATTTTCACAGCTCCCACACAGAACCAGTTTGAAAAGAATAGCTGCCGTGTAGTTGGAGTACTTCGCGCTGATCATGTTCTCACATGGGTCCACATGTAACACCCCGATTCACTGGTACTGGTAGAACGAGTGGAAGACATGCTGCAGAAGCGATGGACTTAGTAAGTAATTATATACTGTTTCTGAATTTAATTACACATTTTTAAATGTTAGTCTATTACTGACTTTTTTGTTAATGTGCTTTTTTTGCCATGAGATGCTGGAGAGACACGAGATTACATAAATGTAATAATTAAAGTAACGTGCAAGGACTCCTGCTGTTACTACCTCTGTCCAAGGATAGAACTCTTGTAATTTTTCTGTTGCTAGTGTGCTCAGACTGTAGTGTAAGGCGGTCTTCAAGTTTGTTTAAAAATGTTCATTGCTTTCAAAGCCAGTACTTGTTCTTGCAGTGCTTTCAGTAGGAGGTAGTTAATTAGTGCCTTGTTCAAAAAAGCCCCTCAAGAGACCAAAACTGGAAACCTTGTTAGTCACGTGATCAGACCTTCACATGTCATAATTCACTAAGAGCAGCTTTATTTCTTCTTTCTTTTGTATTTCAGTTTAAACGATAATGTTAAAAATGGAAAAAGTAAGAAACAGTTCTCATTAACTTTTTTTCCTATTTTCTCCTTCAGGCTCTTGGATCCGTTAAGCGGTATGGACCTTCTCGGAGTATCGTGAGGAGGATCGCGAGCAGTCTTCCTCTCTCACCATGTCCTCGTGTCCATTTTCAGGTGTGACCCCTGAAGTTGTTGTTGGTTTAGCTCTGTAATCTCAGAAGTCTTCCTAGTGCAGTGCACAGTATTCTTAGCGTATCTTAAGGCCCTAGCATGTCTGCAGTTAGCTTTCTGCTTAATGATAAAGGTGATGGCTGGTTACTACAACCCGTATGATAGTGAACCAGCACTAATTGAATAATTGGAATAATTTTTAACCATACTGTCAAGTATCTGTTAGCATCACATATGTATTGCTTTTAGTACACCTACTTAAAAACAAGATTCTCATGACTTTCTATGTTCTAACCATAAACATTCATTGATAAAAACACCTAAAACACTAGTCAAACATTTGATGTGTGTACTACGTATATAAATAACCAGTATTCTAGAAATGTGTTTGAAGATATCTCTTGGCGTGGCACGCGATAAGCTTGTGGCTTTATTTCAATCCATGGTAGATAATCAACGTTGATAGATCATAATTCTGTTTCTTTATTATTGAGTGAAACATTTATTCTTGTTTTCACGCAGGTTGCGGGGTTTTTTTTTGTACCTTAGTCCATAATATGCAAGTTTCACTGAATGGTGGGATAGAGAGGCAGGCACTACTTTGATAAAAGGTCTGATTTAGAAAGAGAAGGTCAGCATATTGCTGTGTAATCACGGTCCACCTGTAACAGCACTGATTTTCCCATTGTGAGAGCTGGTACTGTCCTTTCTCTATCCACCCTTTCCTTCTGTTTGTCTTTTGCTTCTCTACCTTCCAGCTGTCCTTTACTTGGAAAGGAAGTATGGCCACTCTAGGTCAGTTCCCTGTGTTACACGTGCACACTGATGTCTGTTAATCTACGGTAGTTCTGACTCCTGTCCCATACCCGTTTCCACTAATATTGTTTATGTGTGGGAGAATGGGTTTTAATTTATATATTTTATAATACTGACATAATAAACTGTAGTTTATTGTAGTTTACTGAGTTGAATTAGTGTGTCCTTGTCTTTGACTTGTCACTACTAGTTTTAAATGCTTGAGATTAAAATTAACCACTCCTAATTTTATCTGCGTTTGTGATTCTTTATGAACTATCTTTGTAAGAAACATGTCCGTTAGGCTGGTATTCTGTTTTATGTGCTTTATAAGGCTGAGTTGAAAATGTGTGTGTGTGTGTGTGTGTGTGTGTGTGTACGTGCACCTATGTGGAAATAACATGTTTTATGTTAGGACTGAAAATCTGTGAATATGAATTTTACACACACACCCCCATTCACTCCCACGTTCACTATCTGGATGTATAGTTAGACTAATATCAGTTTATGTGGAGTCATGTGACATAACTTTTTATCTATGATTGTGGGTATATAGAGTGTTTTTTTTTTTTTTTTTGATGAATTTGGAGTATTTTGTCCGCACTATGATAGTCCTGTTTTGTTTTGTGCCAAGGATACTACTTTACTCTGTTGGGGGAACGTCGGTCGTGTCTCTGTGTTTTCTTGTTTTTTTAGCGTTTCAGTTTGCCTTGGGACTTCATGTTTTTTGTGATTTATTTTGCTGAACCTGTCTGACTAAGCTCTGCAGGGTAGGACATTTTTGAAACGGCTAATATTCACACACAGCATTGAACTCTGTTGTTTTTAGATTGTTTTTGAAGGACAATAGAAAGTGGTTGCAGTGTTGGGACATTTTCATCTTATTTTTACTGATTATGGTACTCTATCACTGTGTAAACACTCTCTTTGCTAGACTTGCAAAAGTCATCGAATGATTAAAAGATTCACAAAAGGTTGTGTTTGTTGTACATTATACATTTTGGCATCTTGCCCTAGTGTGATTGAAGGAGTGTGTGAGTTGATTGTGAGTGTAGTTTTGCTGGTTTGCCATATCCCTGTGTGTATCTGTGTAAGCGCTGCTCATCTGCCTGGCAGCTCCAGCCTTTCATCGATGATGCACGTTCCGTCAGCCGCTCACAAGTGCGCAGTAGACTCGTCACTTCACTCGCCGATGTCTCCTGGATCTCCAAGGAGGAAGATCCTGCCGCAGCTCTCAGGTGTTGTGTTTTTTTTTTTTTTTTTTTACTCTTCTTCCCTGACCAGTGACCCCTGACTCCTGACCCCTTTGGGTGGGCGTGCTCCCGTTTGTCCTCCCAGCTCATTGCCAACAGTCTCTCCAACAGGTCTAGTGCTGGACCCGGCTTTGTGTTCTGTTCCTACCAGCGTCGGTCCCATGCACAGGCGCCAAGGAGACGCCGGTCGCTGCCATCCCTGCATGCTGATGAGCCGGAGCCCGAGGGCCCGGCGCTAGGCAGCAGAGAGACCATCCTGAAGATCAGCGCTCTGGAGAACGAGCTGGCCAAGCTCAGGGCTCAGATCGCGCAGATTGTCCTGGCCCAGGAGCAGAATGCAGGTGCATCTTTGAAAACTGTGCAGTTTTTTTTTTTTTTCTTCTCCCATTGTGTGTCCTAAGACATTAGTGTCATCCAGCCAAGAAGCTTGATTCGCACATTCACTCCCAATCTGCTTATCCAATTCAGCCTGGAGCCTCTAAAATATATAGAATGTAAAGTAGGGCATATCATGGGCAGGACATTGTCCTCACACAGGGTACCTTTCTTACACTCAAGGAAGCTTTACAATACATACAATCCAGTACAGAAACAAACTGAACATACAGTCACAACACGCAAACAGCAACAGCAGAGCCAAAGGCAGCCTCACACACTGGGCAACACCTTATGTCATTCTTTCAGCAGATGTGTGTTTAACTGGAGCTTGAAAGCTGTAGTGGATCGTACATCTCACAGGATGTGTGGAAGTACACATTTTCAAGGATACAGCATTACATGCCCTGCCACCCATAGAAGATAATTTAAACTTGGGTACCATGAGGAAATTGACCTCCGAGGACTGGGGTGTAGGGCTAGAGAAAGTCCCAAATCCCATTGTGTAATAATTTCAAAACATAATATTTCCCATCCCTACTGAAAATGCTTTAGAAAAGGTAGTGGTGTAGTTTTACTTAGTGTTGATGTTGTTTCAAGCACTTCACCCCGTACCCTTTTCAGTGCCTGTATCCCCTGGGACTACTCCTGCCACTGCCCCTCCTCCTCCTCCTCCACCTCCCCCGCCTCCTCCTCCGCCACCTGGCCTACAGCAGAGTGCCTCAGCCCTGGACCTAATCAGAGAGCGTCGAGGCAGGGTGGCGGTGTCAGTGCTGGAGCCGGAGGTAGGGCCAAAGCGAACGGAGGTGCCAAATATGCTGGACGTGCTGAAGGACATGGGCAAAGTGAAGCTGCGCTCCGTCAGAAGGTAGGCTGGGTTTGAGTGACACACAGAGGAGCCTAAACCCAGCGCTCCGTCAGAAGGTAGGCTGGGTTTGAGTGACACACAGAGGAGCCTAAACCCAGCGCTCCGTCAGAAGGTAGGC
>JABJVR010000531.1:0-20960 GCA_025773905.1 Chitala chitala | reverse complement strand
CCCTATGTGCTCTGGGATGGGCTCCAGGCTTCCCCGTGACCTTCACCAGGAATAAGCGGTTAAGATAATGGATGGATGGATGATTGCAAACGTATACAAAACCTTTTAATTACCTGAAGGTTTAATTAATAATGTCATCTATGCATTAGTATGCACATATGGTAGGTACATTACTGAGTACATAGTTACAGTGAAGCAGAGAAACACTCAAAATGCTTCTGACACTGACTACACGTACGCGCTCCTCCTGGTCTACTTTGACAGTCATTATCATAATAAGCTGTGAACGCTCTTGGAGAGGACATTTAAATGAAGAAAGGAGGAGTGGTAGGATTTGTATGGCATGTGAATAAACAAACAGATGCTGGAGAACAATGATAATAAGATTCTTTACTCTGCAGAACGCAGGCCTGAAGCAAATAAGAGCACTGAACGGAACGGTTCACTGACTGTTTATTGCTGGCAAATAAGTCCGCTAATGTATGTTTTGCATTTGAATGGAATGAAACAGACCCTAAATTATAAAACTACATTTCTGTATTTCTGTGCAGTAATTCAAATTTGAATAATTCCACTCAATGTATTGCAGTTTACTCCTCTTTAAATTTTACCCTGATAGTCTTGGAATGTTTTGGGGCATAAAAAGTCCGTAAAGAGTATGTATCTGACTGGAAAAAATCCATACATTTATACAGCAGGTTTCATTTCGATAGTTCCAGCAGTATTGCATTAAAAGGTCAGTGTTGTCCAAGGGGCGTAATGGGTACAAATGAAAAACCATTTAATACGCTGGACAAGTCGTATTCAGCTTCATACCTGCTTTCCATCTATTTTGAAAATACATTACATCCACTTCAATTCATTAATAAACCAGATTCTGAGATTAATTCTGGACGACACACGAAATATAAGGTGTCAGATACAGGACTGTGATGAACCATAAACCAGCCTCTGCTCTGTATAATTAATTTCATTTCCATGCCACAACCCACTCCAGAGTAGAAAAAAATCCTTCCGTTATTCATGTTTTATTCATGTTGTAAATTGTAGACTCTGCCACTGTCTGCATCATCACTGCTATCACGGGTTACTAAAGTGATTGCATTTTAGTATGCTTAAATGACAGTGCTGTAGAATAACTTATGTCACTTAAGACACATGGTGCACATGTGCTAGGCATGTTAGTGCAGCAGCCTGCAAATAGCGTATGGCCACCGGGCATGTGTCATAAGCGAGGACTTGGTTTTGTGTGTTATTAAACAGACCTGGATTACTGCGAGTGAATTGACAAAAGATGTCACACTGATGAGGGATAAACATGTAATGAAGCCATTCCTCCACAGAGCTGATTGGCACAGCAAATCAACAGTAATGAAGTGTCTGACCATCTGCAGTATCCATTTAACAATACAGGCTGCTATTGTTAGATCGCAGAGTAGACATGGTGCTACAGTCATCGATTTTCTTTTGATAAAACAAGTGCATCTGTGAGTTTCAGCAAAGGACAGTGGACCTCTAATAAAGCCAACCATTGCATGCAAATGAGCATAAACACAATAGATGAGCATTGACTATATGAATTAGCACTTACTTTCCCCCACATCTAACACATCCCTCTGACTGCACTATAAATAATACACATTTAAAACACCTCCCATGGCCACAATTTTTTTAAGAGCTAGAGCAAAGTGCGTTTACATTTATTGCTGAAGCTAAATTAAATGGTTTGAGTGCCATAGGTCCTGTGGCATGATTATAAACAATCATGTGGTGAGTTCTGTGTGATGCCCTCGAAAGAGACCCTCTCGTTCTAACCACGCACACGATCAAAAAAACGAACCTTCCTCTGCAAAGTTACAGCCAGGGATCAGTCCCTAAGACAATACTTACTATGGTGAAGTTCATGACCTTCAGGATCCAGATGGTTAAAGCGAGGTTGACCAAGATCAATATCATCAGGAGGAGGACAAAGAAGTAGAGGCATCTCTTACGCCAGCCGTAAATCCCCATTTTGTACACGTGTGGTTTCTCTGAGCTCTGGACATTGTTTCTGTGGGGACACTGTTCTTGGGTCATCTGCAAGAAATGGGAAACGAGAATGAAAACGCCGCCTGACGTAGCCATTCCTCACAGCAGATGCAGCGGCGGCGCTTGGCGCATAATGTCTTGTATAGATGGTTAAAATCAAATTGATTCATTGTCTCATAAAGCACCAGTATCTCCATTACTTGCTTTCTGCACCATCAATGTCCTGATTGCTTCCATTAATGATGATTCTAATTGTCCAGTGGAAGAGAGGGAAATGCGTTGTACACTTCAAGCTATGTAATAATAGCTCAATAATTCAAGCCCAAAATACAATTTACAGTCTCTAGTGGTTTAAATGGCTGTTTGGCCCACACACTGGGCAGCATCAGATAACTGCATTTAACATGCAGCCCCCACTGAAATGGAAACAACATATTTACATATTTTTGACATCATTAAATACTAAAATTATTAATCAGCCATAAAAGCATATGAAAACGTTCTTCAAGCACATTTGTCCTCTGGGTAACAAAATATATGAACTCGGGCCCCAGTCGTGTCTGTGTGAAGCCTCGGCTTCCTCTCCGCTCCTCTTTATTCCCCGAACAGAATGTACATACTATGGACCGATGTGCATTGAGTGCTGTGCCAATGCCTTTGTCCTGGGAGAGGCCCAAACTCATCCTAACAGAAGCTGCAGTTTACAAAAGCTCACGGGTGAACCATAATACCAAAATTGACACAAAGTGTGTTTTCTACGCTGGACTTCACAGCAAGCATGCTTTTTAAAAACTCAGCTTTCTGACCACGTAGCCTTCCATTTAATATATACTACCACAGGTGATGATTTATTAAATTGAATGGTAGGGTGTGTTCCCTTGTTCTGTTTTTCAGGGTGGCACTACGCTAGTGATGCACAAAGCTTTCTCTCTCAACACGCTTTGCGTTGCCTCTGCAGGACTTTATATAACTGTAAACCAGGCTGACCATTCAGCTGAAAGCATTCCCAGCACAGCATTTAGTCTCACAGCAGTGATAATGGAAGCGAGGGCTACTGACACTCACTCACGGCTGGAGCAAGTGAGATCAATGGTGCCACCCTGGAGGACATTTACTGGTGACATCTTCTTCAAAAAGCTTGCATTGCCATCATGCATCAACCCCCACTACCCTGTCCTTGGCACAGGAACAGGAAGTTAACAGCACATCACAGAAAACTGTGTCACTCTATTCTGCAAAGGGACACAGGGAACTGTCCGTACACATGGAAAGAAGACGACTTAGGAGCTCACGCATCTGTTTAAAATTTTACATTTACCATATGCAAAAATTAAATTTGTATATTAAATGTAGGCCTGTAGTCTTACGTTAACAAAACAGAGTGGGAAAAGTAGCATAAAATGAAGGTTTTGGAACGCACATGACTCATTTTTACAGTGAAAATAAAATGGATCTCTTCATAGTTAGATTCAACATGTGGAGCATAAAGATGTCTGTAAATAATAAATCTTGCTTTGAATTTACTGAATTGGAATAAGACATTGAAAGGTGACTGCAGAACATGACCATTGCCAAGGCAATGACTGTGTTGAGTCTGAACAGACAAATAGGTGCTTCAGATGGTTTGAGGGCTCATGTGCCCACGTTAAAAGCAGGGCTTTGTACAGTCAGACAAGAGACTTGTCACGCGGTAACTGAATGCAGGACATTTCAGTTGTAATTGGCAGGCTAATTGAAAGGTAAGCCATATAATTTAATCAATTTTAGACTTAGAGAATATAGTTAACTTTATTTAGAAGTCATAAGACGTTTGGAAGTAGACAGATGAAGTTATTACTACTTATGTAACGTTATGATCCCATTAATATTGTTTCTACTTGTATAATGGTTCAACACACTTCATAGCACTTTATATGGAAATTTATTAACCTTCTTAAGTTCCTATGGCAACACACATCATGCATTCAGACTAAGAATGTTGTTGTGATGGAGTGTTTGAGTGCAAGGTTGTTTAACCCTTCTACCTTGAAGACACAATCCTCAGTCTGCATACTGAGCCAGGAGTCAGGTGAGTTCAATGAGTTTGGTGTCACTCTGGGAGTTATATCATTTATAAAATGGACATTTTTGAATGTAACATTATAAAAACAAATTAATATTTTACAATAAATATTCACTATCCATTCACATGTATATTAATAAGAATACAAGTCCACAGATCTTTACCGAGACTCTATGTTAGAAGTGTGTGGACAAAAACGTTTTTACTGCATGACTGAATGTTTTATTTTTACACCATACACATGATAAAGAATAAATAACACTGTTTGTTGTTTTGACCTATGCATGACTATGAATGGTATGAATGTTACTTATGACTAATCCGTCTAACAAAGAGCCCACACAATGCAAAAGTTCACATAGGCCAAACGGACAGATGGAAGATGAGAACCTGTAACCTCAGCAGCCAGAGCAATGCCACACATGTGAGCACACACACACACACGTATATGCACACACACACACACAAACACACACGTATATGCACACACACACACGCACACATGTATATGCACACACACACAAACACACACGTATATGCATACACACGCACGCACACAGACACACACACACACACACACACACATAGAGAGCTGAAGCTTGGAGTCAAATGTGCCTCTGTGGGTGCAAGATAACAGCACCACCTGTTGTGCCAACATGTTTCTCAGTAGGGACAGCTGTCACCTAACAGTGCTCTCAGATCCAGCCCTTAGGAGTGTGGGTGTCTGTGTGTGTAAGTTTGTGTGTGTTTTTGTGTGCATGCACGAGTATGTTTTCCACATACATGTGTTTGCGCCGCTCACTTTGGTTTCCTCCCACAGTGCATAGACATTGGTACAAGTGAATCAGGATCTCGGCTTTCCTTTACTGTAAACACGTGCCAGTGTGTATGAGTGACCATTTGAGATGCCACCCATGCAGGGTGCCTGCTCATTTGTGCCCCATGTTGCCTGGGGTAGGCTCCAGGCTCTTTAGGACCCTGATCTAGATGAGAGGTTTTAAAATAAACATTTTTGATTTTCACAAATTTCTGGAACTACTCCCTCTTTTCAAGTACAAATCTTTCCCCACAATATGACAAACAGGACATTCGACCAATTCTCTGACATTTATGTAATCTGCCTTCAAGTGATTATCATTTCAGCTGTTGCTTCATGAAAAAGCCAGATAAGAGATTTAAATTCTCATGAGAAACAGTCCACACAAAAGCATGTTAAACATTTCAAAAAGCAAATTGTCATAAGGAATAACCTTCTTGTTACTATTTTTTAATGAAATGAACTTCATATAGGGGACAATATAGAATTGTTTATAGTACATACTAGTTTGAGTGCCCAAATGACCCTAGGAGCTATGTTGCCAAGGGCTAAATGCCGCTGGTAGGGTCTCCCAAGGCAAACAGGTCCTAAGTGACGGGCCAGACTAAGAGCAGTTCATAACCCTTATGGAAAGGAAAACACCAAGGAGCATTACGTTGCCTGGATTGGTGTTTCCCTGGGCCCCACCTTGGAGCCAGACCAGGGGTTGGGGCATGCAGGCGAGCGCCTGGTGGCTGGGTCCACGCTCACGGGACCCAGCTGGACTCAGCCTAAAAGAGTGACGTGGGCCCACCTTCTTGTAGACCCACGACCCACAGGAAGGAGCATAAGGGGCCAGTTCATTGTGGATTGGGTGGCGGTCCTGGGGGGAGGCCTCGATGACCCAATCCCTGGACAAAGAAACTGGCTATTAGGACATGGAATATTACCTCACTGGGGGAGAAGGAGCCGGAGCTTGTGTGGGAGGTTGAGCGGTACCAGCTAGAGATAGTCGGGCTGGCCTCTACGCACTGCTTGGGCTCTGCTTGGGCCAACTCCTTGAGAGAGGCTGGATTCTGGGGTTGTACATGGTGAGAGGCGGCAGGCTGGGGTAGGCTTGCTCATAGCTCCCCAGCTCTGCCGCCATGTGTTGGAGTTTTCCCCGGAGAATGAGAGTGTTGCTTCCCTTTGCCTTCAGGTAGGGGATAGGTCTCTCGCTGTTGTTTGAAAAAAAAAAACTCAGGTCTGGGAGGAGTTTAGCGAAGCCATGGAAAAGGACTTTCAGTCAGCCTCAAAGAAATTCTGGCAAACTGTTTGGCGCCTCAGGAGGGGAAAGCAGTGCTCAGCCAACACTGTTTACAGTAGAGGTGGGGAGCTGTTGACCTTAATGGGGGATATTGTCGTACAGTATAAGGAGTATTTCGAGGATCTCCTCGACCCAACTGACATTCCTTCTGTAGAGGAAGCAGAGGCTGAGGACTCAAAGGTAGATTCATCCATCACCCGGACTATAGTCACTGAGGTAGTCTGCAAGCTCCTCGGTGGCAGGGCACCTGGGGTGGATGAGATTCGCCCTGAGTACCTCAAGTCTCTGGATGTTGTGGGGTTGTCTTGGCTGACAACTTAGCCTTTGCAACATAGCATGGCAGCTGGGGACAGTACCTCTGGACTGGCAGACCAGGGTGGTGGTTCCTCTTTTCAAGAAGGGGGACTGGAGGTTGTGTGCCAATTACAGGTGGATCACACTCCTCGCCCTCCCTGGGGAAGTTTATTCCAGAGTGCTGGAGAGGAGAATCAGGCCGATAGTTGAACCTTGGATTCAGGATGAGCAGTGTGGTTTTCGTCCCAGTCGTGGAACACTGCACCAGCTCTCTACCTAGGGTGCTTGAGGGTTTATGGGAGTTCACCCAACCAGTCCACATGTGCTTTGTGGACATGGACAAGGCATTCGACTATGTCCCCCATGGCATCCTGTGGGGGGTGCTCTGGGAGTACAGAATGGACATACCAGATAATGCCTCACTAGATAAATTATGTTATTTGGCAATATTTCATTGTGTCTCTCACTATGGACACATTTAAGACAACATAACAATTGTCCAAAACATTTTAAAAACTATGTATTTTTTCCTACAGAGATGAAAGGAAATCTTGTACACCACATTAGTGTAAAGTATGGTATAGTGCTGCTTGCTTTAAAGAGGCAGAGCAGCAGAGAAAAGAGGGAACATTTCTATGTTACCAAATCTAACAGGAGTGCAGGCTAAAGAAGCAGCCTGGCATTGCATTGCCTTTGCAGTGACAGGTCAGAGGGTCGGTTACTGTTCATTCTCTTTTGACAAGGTCAATTGTTGCAGAAATATACGGTGCTGTGCCCCCCCTCAACTCCAGGCCACTGTAAATGAGACTAATGTGTTAATTATTGAAATCCCACAGGGGCTGCTTCAGCAATGCCAACTGTGATTTTTAAGAAGAGTTAAAAAAAAGCATGCAGCATTACCCTGATACAAGCCTTACTCAAAGCTGTTTTGTAATGTTAAGGATATATATGGGTTTTGTGCAAATGGAAATAACCAGATCAATTATTAATTATATGTGAAACCGTAAACATTATATTTTGATGTATTTAAAGTGAGGTTTACGGCTCTTGCAATGGTTAAATGGGTTCTTGTAAATAAGAACCATGGAATTTCTTCTTTATTGCTGTACAAACACCTCACACAGTTTAAATGTACAACAATTCTACCTTATGGTGTACTATTTTTTTTTTTATTACAACCCCTATTCTTAAAAAGTTGGGGCATTTAGTGAAATGTAAATAAAAACAAAATGCAATGATTTACAAATCCTTCAGGATATAAATTCAATGGATATATTATTGTATAATAATATTATATATTAATATGTATATATGTTCAATAGAATACAGCACAGACACAACATATTTGAAGCTGAAACTGGTCAACTGTATTGCATTTTGTAAATAAATTATTATTATTATTATGAGCTTGACGGCAGCAGAACGCATCACAAAAGTTGGGACAGGTGCAAGAAAACCATGAAAATTTTGAGAAAAAGAAGAACTGACTGAAACATTTCACAGGTAAACAGGTTGGTAAGAGGTGAAGTCTAAAAAAGGTATAAAAGAGGCATTTTTGAAAGGCTGAATTCTTAAAAAGCAAGGATGGGGAGATGTTCTCCACTATACACACATTTGCATGAGAAAAAAATTGTCAGTTTAAAAATAATGTTGTTCAACGTGCAACTGGGAGAAATTCAGGCCTATGAACATCTACGGTCCGTAACATTATCAAAAGATTCAAAGAATCTGGTAACATCTGTGTGCGTAAAGGGCAAGGATGAAAGCCAACACTGAATGCGAGTTACCTTCGATCCCTCCATCGTCACTGCATTCAATACCAATGTCAGACAATATAAGATATAACAACACAGGCTCAGGAATACTTTAGAAAACCTTGTTGGTAAACACAGTCTGCTGTTACATCTTTCAATGTAAGCTCAAAGTGTACAGAGTAAAACGCAAGCCATACATAAACAACATCCAGAAATGCAGATGACTTTTCTGGGCTCGAGCCCATCTGAGATGGACTGATGTGAAGTGGAAAGTGTGCTGTGGTCTGAAGAGTTCACATTTAAGGGCTATTTTGGATATATTGGCCATTCTGTCCTCAGGCTGAAAGACAAAAAGCATCACCCTGATTTTTGTCAACTGGAAATTCAAAAGCCAGCATGTGTGATGGTATGGGGGTGTGTTAGTGGCCACTGCATGGGTAACTTGGCATGTGGGGGCACCATTAATGCTGAGGTACATACAGATTTTGGAACAACATATGTTGCCATCCAGACTTTTTGGGGTGTCCTTGTTTACTCCAGCAGGACAATGCTAAGCTGCACTATGCATGTGTTACAACAGTGTGACTTCATAGTAAAAGAGTGCAAGTACTTAACTGGCCTCCCTACAATCCAGACCTGTCCTCCATTGAAAATGTGTTGTGTATAATGATGTGCGACATATGAAAGTGGACACCTGGGACTTAAGGTATATATCAAGCAAGAATGGTAAAACTTTCCACTTCCAAAACTACAACAATTGGTGTCTTCTGTTCCTAAACCCTTCTTGAATGTTGTTAAAAGAAGAGGTGAGATAACACAGTGGTGAACATACCCATGTCCCAACTTTTTTGAAACATGTTATTGCTATCAAATTTATAATATATATATATTTTTTTTAGAAAATGCAATACAGTTGATCAGTTTCAACTTTAAATACTGGTAGGTTGTCTCTATGTTGTATTCTATTAAATATATGTCAAGAATAATTTGTAAATCACTGCATTTTGTTTTTATTTACATTTTACATAACATCCAAACTTTCTTGCAATAAGAGTGGTAAAAAAAAATCCTTACAAAGGTTTTAAGGGAAAAGAAAATCCCTCCGAACTGTACACATGACTTGTAGCTCTTGGAAAATCATTTAAGGATATACAGGCACTTCCACTGTATCTAATCTCTGTTTGAAAAGCTAGATGATAAAGCTGAGTTTATGCATTTTTATGGTCTTGCTTTTCTAAGACTTTAGCAGTTATATAGCAGCATGAGATGATGCCAGGAAACTGGGGGTATCTTCAGATGGCCAGTGCACTTTTCATTCTTTGACCCGTCTAAGTACCTCTTTTCAATTGTAATTTGCTTTTAAAGTGAGAGGAAAAAAATCTTAAATTCTTAAAAGTTTAGGTATGCTGCTTAGCGCATCATTATATAAAAATGTTTGCCTCCAGATCTCAAGTTAATTCTGTTTATGATGGGAGCGAGAAATGTGATAATTTTTGCCTGTTTGTTATTTTTTGCTTCAATTCACATTTTAACAAAATCATAAAAAGTAGAGAGAATATATCTAAAAACAAAGAACTGCACAAAATTTTATAACAATTTGTTAATTGTTGTGAGAAGTTAATTTCTTTAATTATTTTAATTTAATGATCACTTGTACCTAATGCAATTGCAGCGTTTTGGTCAAAACCTTCTTAAGAACCATAATAATCCTACTCTAAATTAGCTGTGTTTATGTACAGAAACATTAGGGTGGCAAATAAGTGCCTGAAACTTTAAAGTAAAAAGTGTTTGTTTTAGTCCCAAGAGGTCCTTGAGCACTTGTGTAGGACACATTGTAAACTAATTTGGTAGAGCATGATCTCACTACACAAATCCCTGTGGGACTTCTAGGATCTAACACCTGAAAAACAATAATTAACAGCCATAATCTGATGCATCTTTTAAACGAATTTGTCTGCCTGTTTTTTTTGTGTGAACCTTCTCACAGACACGTCATATTACCGATACCTTCCTCGTTACTACCATATCATGCAGGTCACATTGCTCTGGACCTTAGACACTGAAGCTATTTCAAAGCTATTGTAGATATGTATCATTGAGTCATGCTATTATCTTCTTAAGTGGAACACTTTACAAGCCATTTGATTATTTTTTTCTGATAGTTCATTAGAACAATGTGTTAACAGTCAAGTCTTCTTTTCAAAGAAGTCAAGGACTTAGTCAAGGACTTTGTTATGAGTATTATTCTTGAATGATGATACACCTTATTAATGCATGTATGCGCAGACCATTTAGACAATTAGGAGAGACGGTAAGGTCATTTGTCAGACCAAAATGAATTTGTCAGGAAAATTGAACAATTTTAATAATTGCTTCCTTTCTTGTTTATATTTTATACTGTATAATAATGCTGACTTTCTTGTTCTCGTACTTTTGGGACAATGAAACTGAGGAAGACGGTCTAAAATCATGAACGGCAAATTTACCTGACCATGAAAATAGCAATGGTTGAAATATCTTCTCAGGCTAAGCAATGCTAGTCTATGTCACAGCATCTTAGAGAGTGCTTGTCTGGGAATCAGAAACAGATCTATCCTTTCATGAAAACTGTCCTTTTGCTTGTGAACAAAATGCTGTCTATGCCTGCAGTAATTGAATCTCCTCCTATCACTAACTCTCATCGCTTTTCACTCTACTGGCAGGACTGAACCCAAAGCCTGCTACTGCAATAGCTAAAATAACAAACACCATGTTTTCAGTGGATGCCGCTTCCTTCTTTGCAAAGCAGAGGCCTTTATCTAATTTGGAGAGATAATTTATTTTTCATCGCCCTGCTGTGTATGCAGATTCCTGTTTTTTTAAGCATTTTTGCCTGGACAGGGATACACCATCTGAAACCTTTTGGGAGTAGACCCACGTTTTGAGGTCAGGATGAGGGCTTGTTCCAACCCCCCCGTCCATTCTTACCACATTCTCTTCTCCACCTCTGTCTTCTTGAAGGCATGCTAAGCAGCTACACAGATCCCAATGAATCTCTCTGGTTGATCAACCCCAGCTAACCCCTCCCCAACCTAAAATCTAGAAAATTGCTCACCAATTTAAATCCCAAAAATTACAGTGTAGAAAGCATTCTCCCTCTTTTGGCAACAGCATAACAGTTGAAACAAACATCACGGATACTTTCCTTGCAGCCACTGACACACAAACAGTAAAAAAGCTACAGTACAACACTTATTCGTTGATGTAGATCAGACAAACTTTTTGTGTTCACATGTATACGCATGCAAAAAACAAAGGTGGTAAACTGGGGTTTCTTCTTATCCCCCATCAAAATCTAAATAAACCCCTCCTCAAACCTTAGTTATTTCTCCCTTGTAGACAACCACATCACAGCACTTACAAGCAACAAACAAAACACTTGCACCATGTAATAATCATGTTATCTCTCCACTTTAAGGAAGCATGGCAAGGCAGAGTTTCTCCATGCTAGATCTCCAGCAGTAACTCAGTTATTTTCACACTGATGTCGCCATTATTTATTTATAGCAACAAGCATCCCATAGGAGGATAATAAGTGAAACCAAATGTGAGCACTGTTATGGGGAGGTAGAATCTGGCCACAGTGCTGAAAGTGAGAAGGTGGGAATGCCCTTGAATATCCTTCAGTCCTCTGAAAGTCTCGTAACCCTCTTCTTTGATACGTCTGTGCATTGGTGTCAGTCATGTTTGCAAATTTAACCGTATGGAAAACTGGTTGGAACGGAAAGCCTTTTCGCATAGAGCAGAGTCCTGTGCAGCTTTGGAAGTGGAGTTTCCTCTGAACAAAGAAACTCAGGCGAAAACACTGCTGGTTTACCTCTCTGGTGGTCATGCGAGGAACCAGTCCTTTCCAACACCAAAAAAACTGCACAACAAGCAATGCGGTCGCGAGTACCCTTCCCTGCCCGCTTTCTCCCAAACAAGCCTGAAACCCACGTGTGGTCTCGAAATGTTCGAGGAAAAAAAAAACCTTTGAAGACAGAGCTTACCTTCCTCTCCCTCATACTCCAGATACAGTAGCTCGTGGAGGTTCGGGTGTGCTGAGCAGATGAAAGGATATCAAACGTCTCCCAGAAAGCTGCATGAGGCCCTGTCCGACAGGCTCCAGGCAGCTCCCTGTCAGCTTTTCCAACAACAGACTCCTCGCCAAGTCCCTGCCCGGGCCTGAGAAAATTTCCTGGCCACTTTTCAGGGTCCTTTATAAGGCAGATCCTAGCGATGCCTCTCGCTGAATAGATTCTGCCACCACCCTGCTACCGAGTTACCGCCTCTGGTCAGCGGCCAGATTTAGACCGAAAACACATGTGGGAGTTTAAAGAGGCAGGGGCTGTAATTTCTTTGACGACCTCTCGGCTTTGCGAGCCGACCCCCTGCCCCTTCTCCAGCTCCGCCCCCCCCTTTCCGTTCGTATTGTCCTGGTGCCTCACAGCAGGAAATAGCTGCAATCCTTATTCCTAGCTAAGAGGGAATGTTCTCAGAATGTTTGCTAACATTTTAAGAATGTTACAAACATTCTAAGAACATAAAGAGAATGCTTCCTGTTATCTCGGCTGGTATAGTCAGACTCCTCTGCAAAACAGGCATAGAGAGGACATTATCCCTGATGAATAATGGCAATCATTGTTTAGTAAAACAGGAACTGTGTGTCTGAAATCCTCACAACACAGCCTGTGAATGCCATGGAAATGGACTGCATATCCTCAGCCTGATCATGTCTTCATTAACAAAGACAAAGCATATTCAGTAAAGTATGAAATTTACACAAAAAAGTTTTGAAAAGCTTTACCATGTATATTTTGTCTCCATGTTAAAGAATCAAAATAGTGTGAATTCTACATATGTTTTGCTTTGTAGCTGAGGAATAAGATACTTTAAAAAAAGAGCTTCACAGCACCCACAGAAATTCTTTGCAAATATGAACTCGCATCTCACATCATTGCTCAGATCTTTCAAATTTTTGTTACAGCTGTTATCTTTTAAAACATGAACAGTGGATGAGTTTGGAGATTGTGGAACAAACACAAGGAAATGCAACAGTACTCAGCCAGAGCCAGCGCTTGTAGACATTTGACATCAACCACACAGACTGGTACCAGCACCACAGTACCCAGAGGCACAAAATTATTGGATTCAAGACTCATTGTATGGACTCAGCAGCAGTTCAGTGCAGCTACAACTCTCTGTCTATGGTACTGAGAGATTCAAGGAAGACCAGTCCATTTGTTACACTACTAGGTCCCAAAAAGCCATACTGTGGCCTATTAGCCACAGTAGCATTTGTCTACATAGTGCTTCCCAGATATGACCCTGGACCACGCCCAGAGACAGCTAAGAATAAGCTCTCCACGGGTTTTGCTGGCCCAAAAGCAGTGCTCCCACAAAATAACGGGTGGCAGTTCGGACGCGCCAGCTGGTGTGGCACAGGCCTTTTGAACAGAACGCAAACAAGAACCAGGCAACAGCTAGCCAAATTTAAATGCAACGTGTGGAAGAAATAAGATATGGAAGAATCTCAAACAAGATCCACTCAGCTGCACCAGACTCATGGCAGAGGAGCCAGGTGTGAATCCACAACAGCACATGTTCAGCTAAGGGGTACCTCAGAGGAGCTAATCACAGGACTTTTTCCATGTGACTGAGTGGTGGAAAATGGAATGGAGGAAAGAATGAACCAGGATAAAGTGCAAAGTCTTTCTTAGACTGTGTAAATCCATGGCTTATACAACTCCTGAATGGGCAGCAACAGCCCCCTCCAAGATGGAGGCATAAACATTCATAATGCGTCAAATGAAAATAATCAAAATAAAGAGTCCTTCGGGTAAAATGACTGGATTCTTCATCTGTTTTACAGGTATCATCAACAATGGAGACAGGAAGTCAAGATGGCAGCTGTAAAGGAAACACACTTTCAACAATTTTGAAATTAATGTTCAGAGGGATAAAATAAAAAAAATACAATTTAATTCAAAATTAACTTTTTTGTTTCATAGTAAATGTTCTGATACTACTATAATGTATTATATGTCCCTGCAGGGGTTGGTCTTTGTAAATTATTCGGCACAAAAAACAGGGGAAGGTGTTTCATTTAACAGCACAAAGTGGTTGTATAGCTATACCAATCATACCAAAAATATGTTCAAATTTATAGTACAAATTAAACTGTTGAATCAAAAACAAGTGTCAAGTCTTATGTTTCATGTAATTTGTACAGAATTGTCCATGTATTGAAAATCCATGACATCCTTCTTTTCTACGATTATATGTTATGGAAACCTTGTCATTAGGACAAGCATTATAAGGTACTTGTGCCAGATGCAAGAACTGTGATTCTCCTTTATTAAAAGGATTATGGTAATACCTCAGATTGTCACAAAAGAACAGAAGCCAAAATAATTTAATAAAACACCCAGACACATAACATTACGCTAAGGACAACAAACAAAAGCGTAAGAGCCACTCATCATATAAGCCATCTGCCTGACAAACACTGTAGCCTACAACCCAAAATGTTAAGATACCTTGAGCACTCGTTGAAATGACTTAAAGCTACTCCCCTCAGGGACCATGCACCACTTCCATTTTTAAAGGCTGTGTTGAAATCATATTTGCATGTAATGCTTTGTTTTACATGTATTCCAACATCATTTATGGCCAGATGGTTATGTACCATAGGTACCATTTAGTCTGGCTCTTGGAGAAAAAAAGTCATGGTCTATGGAGAGAAAGGTGAGTACCATGTAATGATTGTAATTTTGGACCTCCCCTAGATTTAGACCAGTACTTTAACAGACTGTGAATACAAGGAGATATCCTGTTTGGCTTTCTTTCCCCCTCACATCTTTTGACAAGGGTTTGCCATGTATGGCAGCCAAGAAAGAAAAGCATAAAATCCCACGGTCCATATATTTTACATTTTTTATTTTAACCCCAAATGACCCTCAAAATGTTATCTTTCTTAAGATGCTGGCTACTTTAATTCACGTATGAGGGAAAACCTTGGTATGAAACCCTGTCCTCTTCCTTTGTAATAGCACTGTTACTTGGTGGGCACATTACTTCATAGGTAGGAAAAGCCAGCCCATCTGCTGCAACACCGATGATTTAACATACAGTGCAGTAGAACCCAGTTGCCACCATGGGTAGCAGCTTGCTTGCAAGTGACACCCTACTGGCTTAAATTCCTGTTAGCCCTTCACCCTGAAATATATTATTTATGAAGCACTGTCTGAGAAGACAAAGGGCTCTGTATTGTGCATGGCTTAGTGTAGATGTCTATTTTCTTCCACAGATGTAGAGACTGGAACCAAAACGCATTATTTTCTGTTCCTGGTCCCTGGCCTTAGAAACTACTTGGCATTCACATTTGTAGTGTTTTTTTTTTTTTACCTTTGCCCTGGAAAATTGTGGGCTGAGCATTAACACTATGTCCCATAGTCATTGTTGCATATACAGCAGAAGTTCGGAGAGAATTCCAGAAAACCAATGGTTTTCTATTCCAATTCGCACTTCTATTTATTTACTGTTTTCCATTCAGTAAATTGTGGACATCGATCCAGTTAATTCTCAGCCCATAAAATACCGACTCTCACTTCAAGTTAAGCATCTTGGGGATCTCGTGCGATATTCACAATGCTGTCCAGCATTTGTACATAAATTATTTACTAATGCGTAGATGCTTCAGTGCAGCGATTAAGAGAACCATGAACATATTTATTTGTTTGTTTTTTATCACGTTGTCTCAGTCCATGTGACTTCCCGTACTTTTACCAATTAGTCTTGCCAAAAAGGGCATTCAAACTGCTTAGCTGGTGTTACCCATTTATCTTTATTTTCAGTCTATAAGTGACCTAAAAGCGAATGTCTCCCTGGTTGTTTTCAAACCACTTTTTCAAGCTCAGCAGTTTGTCTGGTGGCCCTTTGTGGATCCTTCATGTTCACCTTGCAGCTGTTTATAATCTCCACTTTGTAGAGTTTTAAGTAAAAGAGAAAGATTACTGTGATAAAAAATGAAAAATAAAAAAACTTCTAGACACCGATTTACATCAAGTATAATTCACATTATTTTCATATAAAATTATAGTTGGAGAATAATTATGCATTGGAGTGAGAAGCCACAAAACCACCAGTATGGCTACCATTAATGTGCACGACACCAGTTAAAAACAAAAAATGACTAAAACTACATAAGAAACAGCTTTCAAGTTTTGTGCACATCCTGAAAATAGGTTTGCTGTATTTTGATGGAATCATTTCCAACTGATAGCATGTTTTAACAGCCAAAACCCTGCCTGCAATGTCACTCTACACACTATTTTTTGGCATATTATTCTTAGCAGCACCTGGTGTAATTATAATAATTACTGCTGTCAGCTACTGAGCTCTTTTTTTAAAAACTAACAAAGACATTTTTCATCACTCAATTGTTTTGTAGTTAATGGGTTTAATGTTGCTAAATATATGCAATATGACGTAACTTGTAACACTGCCTAATTTTTGTTCAGTGTTTTCTCTACCTTTTTGCGGATAGAAATGCTACAGTAAAGTTAAGCGTTGGATGCCATTTTCAGTTTTAACGTGCTCAAATGTTTGGGGTTGGCTTGTATACGAACAACCACAAAGTCTAGACAGTTAATTGCAAGACATGAAAAATAACGTTATTAGCCTAAGTCTGGCGGAAACTAATTTTGTTGTCTTTTTTCACTGTTATTGGTTGGCTTCATTGCTGAGACTATGCCAGTATACATGCTGATAATGGTCTATAACCGCAATCTGACATCAATTGCTTTTCCCTTGGTGATTTTCAGTGCCACGTGTTTCATGTATGGCCTTAGAGCAGCTGGGTAATGCTGGTTTCAGCGGAGTTTCTTGGTGACATTTCCAGATACATTGAAACAGCCTCAGCAACTTGTGTGTCGTTTGAGCTTCTGCCTGAGCGTTTTTCTTGCACAAATCGTTATAAGCGCTTTTTCACCCACAGCTTGCCTGACCACACAGCTCTCCCATTACCGCACTTTGGCACTACGATAAAACTTTTACACTCTTTCAAGTCAGACGTCGCCTCCTAAAATTTAAATACGGTGTCTGTGTTGTACTTCCTTGGCAGCGTTCCAGAGGAAAAGGCACGAATGGAATCAGACAACTTACACGAGCAGTTGTGATCGGAGAAAAGGCAGCATGCGCTGCCCAGAGAGTTTTCTGATTATCTGCAATGGAAACTGTTCCGTTTCATTATTCTTGCTTGACCAAAGAGGTCGTTTTTGTTTACGGTGCGGAGCTGTGCCAACGTGAGGCTTTTGAAATATGGGGCGGGGGGGCAGCATTGTGGGTTTCATAACAATTCCCAAGGAAGAATGAAATTAAAAACTGTCATTCAGAGATCATGCAGCTGTTCACTTCAAGTTGTAGTTCTAGGAGTTGTACTTTATGACAATTATTTTTCCGAACAGGGCCAATTGTGTTCTGTTTAAGCAGAAAATGAGCAGGGTGAGGAATTTGGCACCTCAAAGCATGGTTAAATTGCACCCAATAAAAAATATATACTGTATATTGACAACACATGTGAATTGAATTTTATTCATTTGTTTATTAGTTCAGGCTTCCTTTTACCAGGCCTGAAGTTATTAACATTTCACTTTTAAAAATGTATTTATTTGGTGTTGCTGGCATGGTTAAACCGTGGCCATCATTGCTATATCAAGCCTTTAGGAACACAAGTCCTCCCTGTACATGTGTAAATGTACACACACCGATTGGCCATAAGATTATGACCACTGACAGGTGAAGTGAATAGCATTGGTTATCTTGTTGCAGTGGCACCTGGAAGCGGGTGTGTTATATTAGGGAGCGAGTGAACTGCATGCAGTTCATGCAGATGTTACTTTGATGTGTACCTCCTACCTAAACATTGTTGCTGACCAAGCACACCCCTTTGTGGAAACGGTATTTCCTGATGGCAGCAGCCTCATTCAGCAGAATAATTTGCACACTTCCACACTGCAAAAATGGTTCAAGCAATGTTTGAGGAACACAATGAGTTCGAGGTGTTGACTTGACCTCGAAATTCTACAGATCTCAATCCAATTGAACGCCTGTGAGATGTGTTGGAAAAACGTGTCCAATCCATGGAAGCCCCACTTTGCTGCTTACAGGACTTAAAGGATCTGCTACTGATGGCTTGGTGCCAGATACCACAGCACACCTCCAGAGGTCTAGTGAAGTCCATGCCTCGACGGGTCAGGGCTGTTTTAACGACCAAAGGGGACCTGCTTAATATTAGGTCATAATGTTAGGGCTGATCGGTGTATTCTTTTCACTATTCAGGACTAGTTATAAGGGAGAAAACAAAAATGGAACTGCTTTTATTAACTATTTATGTGTTTGTATGTTGCACTCTTGACATGAACATTTATGTTGCTAATAAAACAGTGTAAATTGCATGTAATGTATGAGCTAATGTATTTTTAAATAGCCAAATTTAAGACAGCAGTGCATTTGCCTTATGTGAGCAGTCTCACACACAGTAATTAATGTGACAAATACTGATTTTTTGGTTTATCACTCTGGCAGATGGTGCATTTTGGAAACGCTTACTAAATTGTGAATAAATTTAAAATATATTTGTGAGAAGACCAGCACTCCTGTTAATCAGTCCTGAACCAGGGGTACCATCAAAGGAAAGTGATAGTGAAATATAAACAAAATGACACAATCATAACACTGGGAAGCATTCATGAAACAAATAAACAGGGCACTTATTGTGTGAAGAGTTCTGGTTGTATTTGTGTTCTTGGAATTGATTTAGTGTGAAGAAAAACAGGGGAGAAGCACACCTTGTGCTCTTAGCCGCACACGGGGTATAAGAATTAATTAGCATGCCGTAGGTGTGAACAGGTTTTCTCTGTGGACTACAGAGTGAGCACAGCACAGCAGAAAGTGTTGCGGTGAGGTAGAACATGAACACCGCTTAACATCACTTTAAGTGAAGCCTGCACATTTTCCTTATTTTCTTCTTGCATTACAAGAACACATAAATTGAGGATGTATAAGAAAAATGTGTTCTCTGAAGTAAAAGGATTAAAAACAAGTATGCAACCCTTCTAACCATTCATTCATTTTCTATTCTGCTTACCATGCTGTGTGAGGATCACAGTGTTAAATACTTAATGTATACTCATAAAAAATAGTAGCACAAAGGCTGTTTTGATTGTGGGACAGTGCTCTGAGATTACAAGCTTTTAATATGCCTTTTCTCCTGGGTCAGAACTTAATCAAAGCTCAGGGCACCCTTGGTCGTATATTCTCAGCTTTGGACCAGAACTGCATTTTTGTCTTCCAGTATACAAAGCGGAAGCCCTACTGTGACTTCTAGGACCCAAATTGTTTTAAATGCTCGCCATGGGCATAAAGGGTAAGCAAGAAGGTGTGTAAAGGAGATGGTATGAGCAGAGCAGGCTGCATATTCAGGCAAAGGGAAGCACTGCTCCCTGGCTTTGAAAAACTGGGGTATGTCACGGGGCACAGCAAGGTCAAACAGAGCAATAGAAAAACCCAATACAAAAGGCACAGAAACAAAGGTGAGAAAATAAGTCACAGGAAGCATGTGTGACTCATTATAACCTTCCTCACAGGTTACAAGTTAGCTTTAAACTTTAAATTGAGCAAATACTCTACTGTCCCTTCCCGGAGGACCTCTGTTTGCTATTCTAGGTGAGAAAAATCTTGATTTACAGTTGTGTAAGCAAGATTCCTGGGTAATATTCATCATCTGTGCTTCTCTAATCTACACTTTGTAGTTATCATAGAATGTATATTCAGTTTGGGAGGAGTAAATAATGAAATATTTATACAAGCGTGTGCCTAGTCAATCCAGTTTCCTGCATGCAGATTTAATACTGTATTATAAACAGAATATCACACATTATAGTATGCAAAAAAAAAAAAACAACAACTGGGATTGCTTATATACACTTTCTGCTCGTTTATTTAGTCCATGGGATAAACTAAAGACACAGAGAGGTAATAGGACTGTAAATAAGGAAAGATAGGAGATTCTGTGCACGTCCCCTGACTACGTTTTTACTTTTCTCTTGCCTTCCCTTTCACTGCAGAGCTACAAGAGCTGGACTTTGTTTTACAGAAATTTAGAGTAAACTAAAAACAGTGAAGACGGTGCTTATGCAACTGTAAACAGCAGCAAAGCGACATTTTCTCGTGGCCTGAATTCCTATGTATAGACATACGACACAGGAAAATTCTTGTTAAATAAAAAGAAAACAGTTCGGTTTCTTGGAGGCGCATGGAGATACCTGGTTGTGTGGCATTCACTTGCACCTTATGGTCAACCAGTCTTTGCACTAAAGCCTACAGTAACTACCTGGTAACTACGAATTTGGCAACATTCGGTGGCAGGTGGCAGCCATGAGCACATTCCAGCATGAAGCAGATGCTGTCCTGCTATAAACCCACTGTCCCTGCAGACAAACGTCTGCTCTCCCTCCTTTAAATAGCTGGGTCAGCTGGAGACAGCCTAACAATATTAGCTTTAGCACATCGATGTACTCCAAGTTACTGTTATAGAGAAGAAAATGAAAGAATGGTGTATTATATGAGACTTTATTTGTTTACTAGTTAAAAAATGATTTTAACGTGGCCTAACAGTGTAAAAATAAATGATACAAAATA
>JABJVR010000530.1:0-15925 GCA_025773905.1 Chitala chitala | reverse complement strand
TGGCACCCCGTCCAGGGTATACCCTACCTTGTGCACTGTGCTCCCTGTGATTTAATTTAATTTAATTTAATTTAATTGAACTGAATTAAATTGAATTGAATTGAATGCCTTTATTGTGACTGTATACTTGTATACAACAAAATTTAAGTTCCTACTGGACAGGCTCCAGGCCCCCCCGTGACCCTTTGGAAATTGAACCGATGAAAGTGAAACTGAAATAAAATACATAAATTGAACATAAATTGAACAGATTTGTCTGGATTTAAGAAATAAATACAAGAAGAATTATGGATGCTAAGAACACCATGATAACAACAAAAGGATAATCTGCTTATACCTAAAACTGAATGGAACTTGAGCAGGAGAAATTAAACTCTGTTCATTCACTGACGTAACGTAATAGTTAATAAATATAGATATACTGCATATGAGATATGCTTTATATGGATCACCTGGAAGTATATTGTGTAAATCATATCCAATAATAATTAACTATATATGTTTTTAAAATTCTTTTTGTCTGTAAATTGCAAAACCACCTTCTTCAATTAACCATTTTCATAACAGTAGTAATTTAAAGATCTTTGTCTTTAACTTGAAAACCCATCTTCTTCAGTTAACCTGGTCCATAAGATTAGTAATTTTTTCAAAAAATTACTTTTTCAAAGCATTGTAGCTGTTTATCCAACAGAGTTTAATGGAAAACATCACACACACACACACACACACACACACACACACACAAGGGTACCATACAAAGGAGGAAACCTAGATTGTAATGTTTTACATTTGATGATTTGTAAATTTGCCTAATGTAAATAGTTTATTGGCAATCTTAACACTACAGTTTTTTTCTTAGACAAAGTGGGACAGTGTCGCCATTGCTGTAAAATCAGTGTACATGAGATCAGTGCAGATGGATTCAGTTAATGTTAACATGTAAGAACAATTTTAAACATGAACCGCTCCTTTTAGACAAAAGGATTAAGGGTACAGAGTTGCCAAACCAGATTTAAAACTTAACAGATCTACAACTAGAGAAAAAAATCCTCAGATCTCTGAATGAAATTGAACACACACACACATACACACACACACACACACACACACACACACACACACACACACACAAACATACACACACTACATTAAGAGCCCTTTAGGGTGTCCAAGCATCTGTGTTTTTATCCATCTGCTGTGCAAAAAAAACTTTAATTAACAACTACATTAATAATTTACTTAGCATAAATAATGTGTTCAACATGACAGATGCCATATTGCTATCAGTTTACATAAACATCCATGACAACAGCTGGAATACTTTCAATTTCTTACCTACTACACTGATATCTACCCTATCTTGCATCTTCTTATAGCATAATGAAACATCATACAAGCTTACTTTCATTAACAACAAATAATACAGTCCACATATCTGGTCTGTATTAATTTCTGTGTGTATTTCTTACAGACCATCTCAATATATATGCATAATCAGAAATGTGCAGTGTTATTTTAAATTAAATTTAAAAATACACAGTGTACAGATAAATGAAGCAGAGATGTGTTTATTTAGTGACATACAAAAAAGACGCTTCACTTAAAATATGTCACAAGACAGGATGAATAACAACCTAACAGCCTGTTTCACTTAAAATCTGAGAAACATTCCAGACCTCCTTGTGGAGCATCATCGCCCTTCTGTCGCTTATCATCTCGTCAAACGTGTATCTCTGAAATCTTCCATGGCATCTTTAAAAGGCGATGTTGCCATGATGACAACTAGGAGCAGCATGGCAACCTTTGTGTGGAACACCTACATTTGATGGGATCCACTTCAAGACGTTATGGTGACAAGAAACAGGAAATAAAAACTGGCCAGGTGAGAGGCAGAGTCAAATGTAGTATCATTACGAGTGAGAAAAAAAGGAACATAAAATCTGAGCTGGAGGAAGTGGAGGAATTTAAGTATCTTGGGGCCTTGTTCATGAGTGAGGGAAGGATGGAGTGTGAGATTGACAGACGGATGAGTGCAGCGGCAGCAGCAATGCGGTCGATGTACAGGACTGTTGTGGTGAAGAAGGAGCTGAGCCCAAAAGCAAAGCTCTCGATTTATCAGTCAATCTACGTTCCTACTCTCACCTATGGTCATGAGGTTTTGGTCGTGACTTAAAGAACGAGGTCTCAGATACAAGTGGCCAAAATGAGTTTCCTTCGCAGGGTGGCCAGGCGCACCCTTAGAGATAGGGTGAGGAGCTTGGTCACCAGGGAGGAGCTCCGAGTAGAGCTGCTGCTCCTCCACTTCGAGAGGCACCAGCTGAGGTGGCTTGGGCATCGGTTTCGGATGCCTCCAGAATGGCTCCCTGGGGAGGTGTTCTGGACATGTCCCACCGGGAGGAGACCCTGGGGAAGACCCAGGACACGTTGGAGGGACTACATCTCTTGATTGGTGTTCCCCCGGAAGAGCTGGAGGAGGTGCCTGGGGAGAGGGGAGAATGGGTGTCTCTTCTTAGACTGTTGGCACTGTGACCCAGTCCTGGATAAGAGGCAGATATGGATGGATGGATGGATGGATTGATTGATGGATGGATGGATGGAAATCTGAGTTTAGATCATGGGTGAAACATGATACTGATAAGATGTCGGTTTAGATTTGTTGTTTAAGTAGTGAGCTTGTGTAAGCGTGACTTAGACTTGACTTGGACTTGTCAACAAGGCAATATTAGAGCAAAAGTGACATTAAGCTGGGTTGTTTGTAAGGTTTCACTTGTCCTATTCAGATGAAAAAATACACACATGGTACCACCTGTGGAACTGCTGAAAGAGGGTTTTTGGCCGCTAGCAGGGTGTACTTTATTGTTCTGAATTTTGTGTTTTATTTGATTGTACTTTATTAATCCCAGAGGGAAATTTTGCATTTAACCCATCCTCTGAGGGGAGCAGAAGGCTGCCAGCCACATGCAGTGCCTGGGGAGCTAACATTTGAGTGTCTTGCTCAAGAACACACCAGGCTGTGCTGGGATTCGAACCAGGCGACTTCTGCCTCCCAGCCTGCTGTTGCATTGAGGCACCAGGCCACTATTTCTTCATGGTCTTCCTCTGGGTGGTGAAAAGCTGGGAAAGTCAGAGCGATGGATGACAAGCACTGTGTTCTCAGAGCTTCAGTGAGGTGCTCTGAGCAAAGGGGTGGTCTGAGAGTCCCCAGTGTGTCTGGTGGTCGAGCAAATCCTCTGAGGGCAACACCTTCATCTGTACAGCGAGTGTGTCATCCATGTCTTCCTCCCTGCGCTGCTATCCACTCTAGAGACTCCAGATGAAAAACAGCTAGAAGAAAGGAATTTTAATCAAAGGGAATCTGATGAGCAACACAAATGAAACAGCAGCCCTGTGATGTGAGTTAATAAAAGATGAATGAGGGGCTTCAGTCTTTACCTTAGGCATAAAGCCTTAGGTTATGACTGAAAAATACGATTCACCTGAGATGTGCAAATGTTTACAGATTCTGATAAGGATCCATAAGGTAACAGAACTAACATGTCCTTTCTTTGAGTATAACGTCTGTACAGTCTGTGCCGCATTTGAGTTGTAAACCAAGCCCAGCATGCAATTCTCAACAGGCTGCCGATCTTAATCTTAACATTCAGTTATATCAAATTCAGAAAAGGATGACATGGTCAGGTTGCAGGTCATGTGGATCTTGTTACTGCAAAATGCACTTGTTCTGCAAGATAATAATAATAGGCTTGGCGGTTTACTAAGGAGTGGGGAATGTCATATGCTTACATGAGTCATCATTTACCCTGTTGTCAACCTGCAGAAGAGCACATATGTGCCATGCTCAAAAAAAGAAACTGAAGGTTCTAATATGGTCTGGAATTAATGTTCCTAAAATAGTTTAGGGTGACTGAACCCTTAATAAGGTGATGTAAAATATAAACAAATCCAAAACCTAGCTGAATGATCACATGCGTCTTACTGTGTCACAAAGTGGGAATACAATCTTCCAGATTGCAGAGGTGTCCCACCAGTCTCTGAATGGTATGTAAACCATAAAGATTATGTAGACAGTAGACCATATACCGCAGCTGCACCAGTCAAAAGACTCTCAGTAAAGGTGAATACTTACGCTAGGTGTGGAGGTTTAAAATTAAAATTTCATCCAGGGGTGTTTCACACATTACTGTACCTTCTCTAATGGTGCATCATGATCCAAAACCATATTAAAAAAAACACAGTCTGACACCTTTATGACACTTTTCTGTCGTTAATTGCCAGAACTTGATACCAGGTTCATTAGAAGACAGAAATGTAATTTAACCCCTTGAGATCCTGTTTCCAGAATGACTGATGTAATAAAAACACTTTCTCATGAAATATTTATTTCTGAATTTTGTTAATGTAAGAAGGATAGGAAAAAATTTCTATCACTGGAAAGTGGTAACTGGGGGGGGGGGGTTAAAACTGGCCATGAACATTTGAAACTGTGCGCTTATTGCGAATTACAATGACTGATGTAAATACACTACAGATTGAGGCATAGTGTGTATAACTAGAAGCAGTTATCTCTGTTTGAAAACAATTGCACTTCATGTAGTAAATGTGTGGACATACCCAAGGACAGTGTTTTCAACATTAAATCAGATGTGCATTTATCCCATCCTCTAGTTAAATGTGGAGACCATTTCACACACACACACACACACACACACGCACACACACAGTGCATATATACCAAAAACAACCACTCAGAATCCTGAAATGCCTGTTTTGAATTCCAAAAAAGCTATGCTTAAGCGCATGCTTACAACCTTCTGGCAGTACAGTAGCTGCTTGTGATTTTACATACTGCACGAAGACTCATGCCTGGTCAAAATGGACGCAATACAATTATGAACATAATAACAGTTACAGATTAGAGGACACCTTGCTTCCTATTGTGGTGGTTTAAACATTTAATAACAAAATATTTATGGACTTCTATTTAATTCTTTTTTTACCCATTACTTGGGTAATTCTAATGAATGTGCAATTTTAGCAGTCAGAAGACCATTCTAAATCCTTCACACGTGTTGCCTGTTTATTATGTCTTCTTTTCTAAAATATATAATGTATAAACTTGTTGATATATGTAGAAAATATTAAAGCACTCCATTTAAAATTCCACTGAATTTTGAATATCAGAACATCCCTGCTTTTATTTTTAGTTACATCCTCATGAGACCCAGCCTACATTTGTGTGCACTGTAGTGGACATTTTGTTTTTGCAATACTTCTAATATCGTTTTACTTTATAAAGGACATCCTGTGCTTTCCAATGATTCCTCAGTTGCTGGGGTGGAGTGCTGAGATTAACCGAGACAGTGCTCATCTGAGATACATTCTGACATTCTTTGTTAACCTACTTTGTCTTAAATTCTGTATTTATTTGAAAGTTCTGCCTTCCCCATCATTTTTGAAGCTCTTGTGTAAATTTTATTTTTCTACCAGTCTGTTACTCAAGCTAATTGCCATATGTGTAAATTGATCAGCTTCACTTCATGTGTCTTATCCAGTTATCTAGCACATTACTTTGATAAACTCAATGACCTTCTAGAGTAGTCATCCATCCGTCCGTCCGTCCGTCCATCCATTCTCTATACTGCTTGTCCAGTTCAGGGTCGTGTGAAGCCTGGAGCCCATCCCAGGAAGCACAGAGTGCAGGTTAGAGAATACTCAACAATATTTACATTGAAATAAATTAAATATACACTTCCAGTCAAAAGTTTGGACACACTTTCTCCTTCAGTGGTTTTTCTTTATTTTTATTATTTTCAACATCGTACATTAATACTGAAGACACCCAAACTATGAAGAACCACATATGGAAATATTTAGTAAAAAGTGTTACACAACCCAGTATACGTTTTATATTTTAGATTGTCCAAACTAGTTTCATTTAGCTTTGATGGCAGCTTGGCACTAGTCACCTGAAATGGTTTTCACTTCACAGGTGTGTCTGTCAAGAGGTAATCTGTGACATCTCTTGCCTTCTTAATGTGCTTTAGACCATCAGTTGTTTTGTGCAGAGTAAGAGTGGGAACAGAGTCAATAGCCCTATTAGTGCTACTACAACTACTGTACAAATCCATATTATAGCAAGAAACACTCAGTTAACTAAAGAGAAAAAACAGTTCATTTTGAACTGTTGAAAGTCAATCAATACTAAAAATCTCAAGAACTTGAATGTATCCCCAAATGCAGTTGTGAAAACCATCAAGCGCTGTGATGAAACTGGCTCTCATGAGGACCATCCCAGGAAAGGAAGACCAAGAGGATAAGTTTATTAGAATTACCTGCCTGAGAAACCACTGATTTTCAGCACCTCAGATTAGAGCCCACACAAAACGGTTCTTGGAGTTCAAGTGGCAGACATATTTCAACATCCACTGTTCAGAGGAGGGTGTGTGAGTCGGGCCTTCATGCTCAAATTGTGACAAAGAAACCATTACTTCAGAAGAAAAACAAACAGAAGAGACTTGCTTGGACCAAGAAACACAAGGAATGGACATTAGATCAGTGGTAAACTGTGCTTTGGTCTGATGAGCCAGTGAAGCATGTAGGAGGAGGTGTGATGGTGTGGGGCTGCTCTGCTGGTGACACTGTGGTGACTTAGTCAAAACTGATGGCACGCTTAACCGGCATGGCCACCACAGCATTTTGCAGTGATGTGCCATCCCATCTAGCTTGTACTTAGCGCCACCATCATTTGTTTTCCAACAAGACAATGACCCCAAAGACACCTCTAGGTTATGTAAGAGGTATTTGAGAGTGGTGTAGTGCTGCATCAGATGATCTAGCCTCCACAATCACCTGATCTAAATCCAGTTGAGATGGTTTAGGATGAGTTGGACCAGAGTGAAGAAAAAGTACTCAACACCTCTGGGACTACTTCCAGGTGATGACATGATGAGGCTGACTTGGAGAATGCCAAGAGTGTGCAAAGCTGTCACCAAAGGGCTACTTTGAAGAATCAAAAATATAAACATATTCTGGGTTATTTAATACGTTTTTGTTGACTATATAATTCCATATCTGTTCTGTCACAATTTCAATGTCTTCAGTATTAATATACAATGATGGAATATAAAGGTGTGTCCAAACGTTTGACTGGAAGTGTGTATGGAAATGATGCTCTTGCAATAATTTCAGTCATTAGATGGAAAATGTTGTAGTGTTCCTAATCACCGAATGTTTCTTTAATTATCAACAGTCTCCACGGTTTCTAAATGAAGGATGTCTTTGTGAGAAAGTGTGGGAAGCAGATCAATTTAGCGTAATCTCAAAAATGCAATTTTGTTTCAGAAAGAAAAAGAGCATGAGAATTGTACGTCGATAAAATCTGCCTGCGTAATAGAAAATGGCCGTGTGGGAGTGCACTGCACTGTTCTCAGTAACTCAGACCTAGTTCCTTCACAGAATTATACAGCAGCCCTTTTAAAGGCTGGTGTTCACATTAGTAGTCTGGAACGAACCCTTGACAGTGGTGATTTTCCCCGAGCTGATATGTCCAGTGTTCATTCTCCCTGTGTTGTCTTCTTTTCAAATGTATTTCCTTTTACTGCCACTGGGCGATAATTTTAATCTCAAGCACACTCAGGTTTTCGTGCTCTGAATTTTAACTGGTTGTTTTTACAGTTGACTTGACTAGGGACTGGAATCGTTTTGTGGTTTATGTGTGCAATCACCATACCTCTAGCTAAAGGTGGAATGAGGAGTGACAGGTCTGCTAAGAAAACTGCATGCTAAAAACTTACTGTGGAACATGTTGCGCAACACTATTTCAAAGTGGTGACAATGTATTTTGGATGTCCTTTTATGACTCGAACCTTCAGGCTCTTGAAAAACTGCAGCGTCTTGGTGATCATGCATAAATCCAGATACTGCCTTTTAAACCAGAGGCCTTCCTGTCCTTTGCCCCCATTCTGTCCTCTGTCACCTTTTTGTCCTTCAGTTTTTCCACCCAGACACTAGTCTCACATTATGTGATCTTTACTTTGATGGCTAACGATTTCTTCAGTTCTTTTCAAAATTCTTTTTTTTGCAATTGTACTTTTGGTTAGGATATCATGATATAATGGGTTTCAAATTTACAGATAATATATGTCCATCAAAGATTTCGTCTTGCGTCCTTGGAGGAAAAATGTTATCTGTATCACAAGGTGAAAAATAACCAACTATTAGCATTCAGAAAATTTGAGGTTTGTCAGAAAGGCTTACCAGCTTACTCCTCAGTGAGTCTTTACAATTTGTCTACAACTATCAATGGCATGCTATTTTGCAAAACCCCTGAGACAGGCAGGATGAAACAGAATGCTGGACTGTGCTGGCCTAATGCCCACACCAGTTGCCCCAAGATTAATACTTTGGGTTTTCAAGTGGTCATCAGTCATTAGCCTTGCATAGTAAGAAAGTGCTGGAGAAATAATTTAGGTGATTAACCAGCAGAAAAAAAATATAGACTTACCACTTATTGGAAGAAAAAACTAAGCAAAAATTGATCATAGTAAATCACCAAGTTACGATGTCATTACTGATTTAAGTATGGTGTGAATTCATTGGCTAGATAAACAAACAGAAATTACTTCTCTTATAATGTTGGTACATACAGGCAGACTTAGGGGATTACCCAGGCTGGTTATTACATGAGCCATTACGTAGTTCCAACCAGATTTGCCAGCAATCAGGGCCTTTTCTCCATCTTCTGCTTTTGACCATGTGCATAGTCATAAAATGTCATAAAATCTGCATACACTTAGGTCTGCTGGATTCCCTATAAAGCACTCAGATGTTGTTGCATTCTCCAGAGAGGACTCATGCATCTTAATAAAACAATGTGAAGCGCTTTGGCTGGCATGTGTTTATGCACGTGCGAGATTGCAGGCTTGTACTGTATATATGAACGTGTACCAATGACAACTTGGCCTCCTGTTGAGTATGAGCAGCTATTACACCTTCTTTTGCTTCCAAGACCTTGTGGTGCATTGAATATATTTAGAAAAGTCAACCGGTCACGTGTTGACTACAGCTCTGCTTGGGCCGTGCTGTTGTGTTTTGGCACTTTTCTGCTGGCACGTCTGTATTGTGCCATACCCTGCTCAGCAGCAAGACCAAAGTGTGCCAGACCCGCCCTTAAGCTATGCCACAGAGATGTGATTGGCTCAGGTGTTCGCTGTACAGCAAGCACCATTTTTGCATTTTGACTGAAGCCAGTACAGTTTTCGGTGTCGTTTCAAATTTTATTCAGATCAAGATAAAAAGCATGCTGGGACTGCAGTATTGTGTTGTGTGGTGCCCTGTCTGGTATTCTTCTAAGCCACAACTATGTGAACCTTATATCTTGTTTTGCTTTGCTTCAGTTTAACCATAAACCACCGCTTCTCACGCGTGTTTGCACCTTTGGAAAAAATAAAGGCATGGAATGCGCCCTAGGGTGTGTCCACTGCAACAGGACCTAAAAAAGAATGGCTGCCATTGTAAGTACACACAAAAACTATAAAGTATCAAGATAAAACCAATTAGGGTGCAAAAAATATGGTATAGTACAGATGTAATTAACAATCAATCCAGTTAATAAATGACTTACACACCAATTGCAAAATTACTGGCTTTAGAGAGTAAAAGTTTACTCCTGCAGTGTCTTGCGTTTGTAATGAATAAGGCATTAATTATGCATGCAGCAGCTATGCCCTGGCCTGATTACCCTGACCTTTTCCACGGCACGCCTCGACCTGACCATAGTAATCACATAGGTCACCCGTGACGTTGAAAGGCTTTAATGACCTTCATTTGAATAAGAGGCAACCTTTCAGGATGGAGTCTATTGACCACTGTCACGTAGCATTACTTCGCATCTCTTCACTGTTAGTTGCCCAATAATAATTAAAGAATTACATTTTTTAAATAGTTGAGATGTTCACAGAGCTTGATACATGTACAGAGGTCACAAAAGATGCTGGCGTAATAGAAACAGATGTGTTTAGAAATATTTTTACAACAGAAACGTATTACAGCTTGGTGGGTCATTCTTGAACCTCCAACTTCATATAAAATGCTTGCCTATGTCTATGTGAAAGTTCAAAGAGAATGGTAACACCCTTGTCGATGTGGAGAGACTGCTTCTGTGGCTCGTGTAGAACTGTGTCTTCTTCACACTTTATGGGAAGAATGTTTCCCTCTTGACATTTATTCTGCTTGACCGCCCACTTACAAATAATCTCAAATCAGCACAAAATCAAACAAAAGATTCTTCTTGTTTCCTTAAAAAAACTGTAATTTAGTTCCATTAAGTCATTACTGTAGTTACAGCCATTATGCTTTTATCGCTGCATAAAATGGTGCACGTCCAGTCTTGCTGGGATTGTTCATAAACCGAAAAACCTTCAGCTTGTCTGACCTTTCATTAACTTTCATAATAATACATGAAATGCAGTTACCAAGTAGGGCTATTTTTTAACTGAGTGTATTGGTGAAAATGAGACTGAGAAAGCTCTTGGTTTTTGTGAACTGACTTGTAGTTTAATCAAGGATAAAGAGCACTCAGTATATTCACACTGACAAGGAGCTTGCAAAAATATCATTATTCTTATTGTTTGTCAGGGGCTTGCAGGAAGATCTTCAGAGACAGGTGATCTGGAAAAAGGAGCATCTTTATTGACTAATATAGACTAAGGGGCACTTTTATATAGTATAGTATATCTAGTATAAGAAAAGAAGAGGAACCTGAGCATCCAGAACCCTTCTTCCTCTCTCCTGCCTCTCTCCTCACACACCTGCTGTTTATATTCGCCACTAATAACCAGTGGGATAAAAACAACAGCATAATTTAATGTAACTTTGTCTTATGCTATATTTTCCGTGTATGGTTTAATGGTATTTCCACTTGTTATTAATTTCGATCTTTAATGTTACCAAATTTTTCAGCCTGTTCAGACCACAATGTATACTGAGGGAAAGAAATCTGCCTCAGCAACACATCTGTTTCACATATTTCTTGGTACTCTTAATGTGAGACTGTAAAATTTTGGTGTACAATCTTGAAATGTCTGGAGGAAGTCTCTGGACAGACTGACTGGTGAGTGATTGACAGACAATTTAGTGCCTGCACATGCATGTCTTCTATCTCACCAGCAGGGGGAAGCGCTGATCCTTCATGTCTGCATTGATGCAGGGCATGCCTTTAAGACTAAAGATTAGAAATGAAGACATGCACAGTGTACAATAGGATGGGAAAAATTTACTTCAAATTTTTGAGTGCAGTGACAATTTCAATGACATTAACAATCATTCATGCTTCCTCGTATTTGGCAAACACGTTAGATATTTTTATTTACTGTTTCTAAAATAACCATCTCTTACATTCTTACATGAAATAACCACATTTACAAAACAAATAGTAAAACCTTTAATTTATTATGTTAAAAAAACAATTTTTAAAATTATCTTCAGAAAAGCTCTACTAAAGAAAGCATGATCTGATGTGCACATTGTGTCGGTAATATCTGTTCCAGTGTCTTTTGGACTTCACTTGAAAACAAAATAAACATCTTGGCATCTGGACGTGTAGCAGTTTAATGTAGGCAAGATTTGAACTGTCAACAAAAAAACAACGTTACCAAAAAAAGTGATTAGCCCACTGAGGTAAAGAGCAGAGCCGCTTGCTTGGGGAACTAATCAGACTCTTGGCCTGACTACCAGGGGATTTGTACCATAGCGGTCCACACTCCACTACATAGGTACAATGCATAAGTACAAACTCTATTTTTTTCTCCACTGATCAGAAAGATTTCTTCACAGTGAATTCCCAACTGGGTATTCATCTCTTATCATCCCAGCAAATATCTTAAAACACAAACATTTCATTTATTTACAATAACAATTAAAACACAGTGGTTAAAATACAAACAAAAAATTTCAAAAGACAAAAATAATACAACAAAATACACGGACTTTTCAAGATTTTAAATCACACAAATAACACAATAAACAAGTTTCAGAAATGTATTTTTTAAATCCAGTGACCTTTGAGTTGTTAAAAGATCAAAGTGGCAGAGCCTGATAACAATAAATAGTTAAAAGTAACCCTTTATACTCCAAATGGCTAAAAACAAGTAAAAAAAATTTAAAAGAACTCTTGACCAACAGTAACAGAGCTGCTCAGCCTCTGGTTAAACTGATGTTCCCTCAGTTCTGCTCACTGGTCTAGTAGCTTGAATGATATTTAAGATTAGAGGTTGTAGAGGAGATATATGTTTCATAAATGTCTTGTACAAAGTCTAAGAGTATGAGGGAAGCACAAGACTTGTGCAGATAATAGATGTTTGATACTGCAACCAGCTGCATTTTTACAGAACCACAAAATATGGGCTGTTACAGACATGGACTACAAAGGAAGATGAAGCTCGCTTTAATGGACACATGGTGTAGCAAGGGCAAGTTAGAACCTTAATGGATAAGACGTTTGTAACAGCATTTTTAAAATAAAGCTATTTAGCCAAAATGGATATGTAGAGCCATTAGTATGTCTCATGAGCATAATAATAATAAAATAAACTGTTAAGCAAAATTTTGCAATCATTTAATACAGCCGTCAGCATTACAGAGGGTCTACAACAGTGACTAGAGAAACCACTGTTCGTGTGGCATACTCTGGCCAGAGTGAGACCAAAAATTAGCTACAGCACATTGAACAGCCACAAAACCTTGAATATTTGTCAGGTGTTGTTCAGAACCCTGTCAGGGAAGACACAATGAACGTGGTGTAAGAGCAACGACTCTGACTTTTGTGGCTGAGCTTTGTGGGAGGTATGAGAGAAAGATAACAGAGCTGACCAAGTAACAGAGCTGACCAGGAAACAGAGGACAAGACTAAACTCTGTGCTTATTGAGACGTAATGGTCAGCCTAGCAGAGTTATAAAGTGTTGTTGGGCAGGGTTAGGTTGTTGATTGTACAGTATGATCTGTGCTGCCTGTCAGGTCAACATTTACACACTGGTGAACTGAAGATGCTGTTCAGCAACTACAGAAACATTTAAAATGAGGAATGTCTCCTAAAAGACCTTCATGATGTGTCTGCATAGTAACTGTCTGCCAAAAACTTCTACTTTAAGAAGTTTATTCGAGGAAATTCAAAATTTTAGTGAAATAATGATGCAAATATGATTGTTTGATTTGTATGAGATCCCAGAGCATCAGGAAATCTGTGTTATTTTCATACAAACAAAGCGCTTATTTGTATTGGTCGTATTTCCATATGTTTTGACTGAGATACTCACCAGTCAGATAAATAAACTGTCCTTTATCTTAAGTCTTGTAAATTTTCACCAATGCCTCGAATACTAATTCATTTTCATTCCCTTTCTTATCCCCAATTATGGTAAAAAGGTCAGTAAAAACTATGACATTAGCATTGAAAGTGATTTCAAAGCTAAATCCTTTTTTAATGTGAAGGTTCAGACATTATAGGCAAGATAAGTAGTTTAACATCACAGTCTTCAATATTTTCACCTTATCTGCTTAACCAATTTTTCTATTTGAAATGCAAACTTGCTTGCCACTTTAAAATGTTTCTGCCCCTATGTAGTCTTGTTTGTGAAAGTAGAGGTCAGGTAGTAGGTTATATACCTATAACCAGTGGCTTAATTTAACTGTATAAGTTGCCTTGTAGCCATCATCTTAGTCACTTAGCCCTGGTGAGGGTCATGGGGAAGCCTGGAGCCCATCAGCCCACCCACACACACACACACACAACAGGCAATTTGGACACACCAATCAACTTAACCTACATGCCTTTGGACTGTGGGAGGAAACCAGAGCACCCAGAGAAAACCCACCAAGCACAGGGAGAACATGCAAACCCCACACACACAGTCCCAAGGCAGGAATTGAACCCCAGACCTGGAGGTGCACAGTAACAGTGCTAACCACCACACCACTTCACAGTTTAGATTAAAATAATTTATGTGTTTGTTAAAATAACTTTAACGATCTGAGCGAAGGTGGTTGTATGACCACGCCTCTTGTTCTCTTGTCACCAATTTCTTGTCCTTTCTTACAGGTGTTTTCACCTGTGTCTTGGCTTCCTGTTTTGTCACTATATAGGTTTGGGGTTTTCACAGATTAGTTGCCAGGCATTGAAGACCCTGTATAGTACTTTCTTAGCTTTCACAGCCAGTTCTCTGTCCTGGTTTTCCCTTGCGATCCCCTATTTTCTATGTGATCGCATCCCAGTGTCAGTTTTCGTGCCATAGTGTTGTTGTTTGGATTGGCTTTTGTTCATCGTTCACATTTGTCCAATAAAATCTTTGCACGTAGACTTTCCCTGTCTTGGTATCTGCCTGATACCGTGACAATAACACGATTGTAGTTCAGTGGGGTATATTCCTAAACTTCTCTTTAAATGCTGAGCTGCTATCTTGAGAGAAAAATATACTCAGTAATATCTCCCTCTGACAAGCTGGAGGGTAAGGCTTAGAGGACAGGCATTGTTTAAACTACAAAAAAACAGCATATATTTGCTCGCACAACAGAGTCACTTTGTGAACATGGAAATCAGTTCCCTGCAAGAGTCTGTAAAAATCAGCCTTACTGCTTGGTTTTCATTCACCTGCAAATTATTCATTATGGGGTTTCTTGGCATTCGCAGCTCCCTTGTGCAGCTCTGCTCTAAGGCGAAGGCGTTGCTAGTTTTTGTAATCTCCAGTGAATTACTGTGCTAATGGCTTTGGTCTACAGTTCAGGGGACGCACGACACCTGCCTTGACTTTGTGAGCAAATACAAAGGTATCAGTCAACATGACTTTTGACACGAGGCCCTGCTAGCGCTGCAGTTCCAAACATGGACAAATGAGGGCTGCATATCAAACATATGTATCAAACACCTGCTGAGAATGAAAAGAACAGCATAGTGAATGGTCAGGCACACGCTGCAGAAGCTCTAGACACAATGTAAAAAATCTTATTTTGGAAAAACTTTGAAAAGCTCTAGCAGCCTATAAATACAATAGTCACAATACATAAACGAAAGCGTCTGGCCTTTTGGACAGACGTCTTCTAATCTAGAACATTATAAGTACCTATCTGAAGTCAGGGTTCTAAAGCAAAATGACGGACAACTTAAAAGGTCAGGAATGTACTGAAAGGCCCTGCACTTAAAGGTTGAGGTGTGCCTTTCTAAATGTGTTTCCATAAAGTTTAATCTGTATAACCTTTTCAAATATATTACTTAAAAAAATCTTGCAGAACTGCAGCATCGCCAGAGATCTCTAAATTCACAAAATCTCAAAACAGCAGTTCGCTGAAATATAAATGAAAATGTCATACAGCAAATGTGGACCCCAGGACTTTCAATCAATATTTAAAAAACCCTTTTCCGTTTATTTCACAAAAAAAGTTGTTATAAATGAGAGGTTTATACAGTACTTCCTGTCTGTGGAATAATCAAAATTCCATACATCTTAAAGCACAGTGAAAACATAATTTCCACTCACTCTCTTTGCACATCTCAAACAACGCGCAGTGCATACGTGTAAAGTTTGTGACACACTGACTGGATCAGTTGACTTGTGGGAAAATGCCAGTTTATTTGTATATTTTGCTACGTTGCAAACCAAAAATACTTTTTGAAGTAATCAGTGCTGGTAATTCTCAAATGTCAGTGGGGTTGTATGTATAACCGATTACAGCAGCTGTTTGTGTTAATAGTGTATAAAAACATGCCTATGAGGAATTGCGTTGTTGTGGATCTACTTCAATTCAATTCAATTCAATTTATTTTTATATAGCGCCTTTCGCAACAGCATGCCTCAAAGCGATTTACAGAGAAAGTTGAAGAAATCAATACAAATGAATGAAGCCAGACAACAACGGAGGAGAGGAACCAAAAACTCC
>JABJVR010000529.1:0-20967 GCA_025773905.1 Chitala chitala | reverse complement strand
TATATATAGAGAGAGAGAGAGAGAGAGAGAGCACATTTCATTAGATCAGGAATTCCTTCCAGTGTCCCTTGCCTTACATTTTGTGTTTCCTACAATAGATACAATGTACATCTCACTGCTTAAGTGGTTATCAAAATTTCACAAATCGAAATGGAGTAGATGAATTGTGCCTTTCAAGTACAACTTTCAGTTAAATTAATTTTGCTTGAAATAACTTGCAGCCAAATTTTAATTAAATAGAACTAGTCATGCAGTGCTTCTGAGGAAGACTCAATTTTTCATATAGATCAACAGTTGGGACTTAAGATAAAGCCTCCCCCTCCCACCCGCACTTTCCTCATCTACTCTTAATGAAAGCTTGTGTTTCGGAGTGGGCTTAAGTGTAAGACAGGCTTGGGTCAGAGGTGAACTTATGCTTCATTCTTGTCAATGGGAATGGAGAGTCAACAGGGAAAAGATAAGGGCACCCCATGTTGGGAGGGTCACAGCAGCAGCTTAAGTTGTAGTTAGAAACCTGTACCAAGAAGACAGCTTGGGACAGCTCTGCACTGATGTCTGCTGCACCACATGTGAGCCTGCTTTGCAACACAGACATGTGACTGTCATAGTTGACAAGTAAGGTGACAGACCATCCCACATTCACAGGTGTCACATGTGACTGTTCTCTCTGGCACTTAAGCACAACAGCCTGCCACACCCCCTCTGGTGTTTCTGGTTCAGGCAGAATGCAGAGTTCCTCACCAATTGGGCCTAATTAAGTCATCCTTATTAATAAAAAACAATAATTTTGATCCTTTGGGGGATCCTGGACTTGCCTAGGAAAGTGAGTTTGAAGCACGCAAACTCACATACTGCAGGGGTCAAGAAAACCTTGGAGAAGGAAACATCTCAATTACCGTACTTTGTGCAAAATTGAAACCTTATTCTCAAGACCCTAATTGTTACTGAATGTCATGAAAAAACCATTCTCTAATACCGTGCAGACATTTAAATAAAAAAGCTTTAAAAATTAGAACATGTCTAGGAAAAAAAATAGTTCATTTTTAAACACATCATGTCAGGCTTTTTTCATTAATAAGCATCTCCTTAGACCACCAATTATACAACACAATGTAGCAGCCAGGCAGTACAATAGTTAGCTTCACGGCCAGTATTTTTAAAAGTTAGCTTTTAAGCGAGTGCAGACTTCCGTCATCTCCTGAGAGGACCGGGAGCCTCACTGCAGCGTCACCACCCCGACTCCAGCAAATGATCCATAATCTCTCAGAAATTGGCTGTCGGCACAAAAATTTCTTTTGGTAATATCCCTGGTCAGATCAAGTATGTACATTTTTATTTTTTATGACTATACATTATGCACTGTGCATATTTGTTCAGTGGGGACCTGTACTCTTCCTTATAATGGCAGAACTTTAAGCATCTTGTGCTGGTTGCGTACATAGCCTACTAGTACGGTGCAGTTCTATGTCAGACCACTGCTGTTGTACTGAAACACCTCCATCGGTAATAACTTGCATTTAGAAGGGTGTGTAACAGACTGGCAGGAGGTACGACAGCACGGAAAATGCAATTTTCTGACAGACACATTCGTGCCACGTGTGTATGAAGTAATAGCTGGAGAAATGCCAAGATGTGAACATCCAGGTTTTCCCAGTAAGGCGCCGGTCAGCGTTTCTTGCATCATAAATTTGCCGCTTGCTATGAGACAATCCTGAGCAATCGCCCACAAGACTGACACTGCACTTTCTCTCTGCCGGGAAGAACATCGTCCAGAAAATCCTGTCAACATCATCGACAGGCTCGGACGAAGCCGTCCACCATGCATTAAACTTGCGATCTCTGGGCCCCAGTCTCATTAACATTTTTATGGCTATTGGCGGGTTTCAGAAAGAGAGGCTTCAAGTTCCAGAAAAACAGCGCAAGCTAAAGTGCCTCCTTTGGTGTGTTGTAAAAGAGGAAAATCGTGCTGTCTGGAAGAGGAAACTGCTACGACACCCTGAGAATGTCTGTGACTTCTCATGTATAATCCATGCCCCATGGCTACCCGGTGAATGCGTACCTGTGACTTTGATGTGATGGAGGTGTTCTTCTGCTGTTTTCAATTATGCACCAAGCCCCCCCTTGGCTGACTGAGCAAAGTTGGCAGGCTCTAAGGTTATGTAGGTGCACATCGCTACTTAGCCATGCTGTGTACACACCATGCACCATCTGTTATATTTCACCGCAAAATGCTGTGATGCCCATGGCTGTTACCCATGAACACAGTCAGTGTTGTCTACAGATCTTGAAAGAAACCCATTAATCACAGCAATTTAAACTCTTAATTAGTCTCTTTTATTACCCCGTAGATCTTCTGCTTTGTTTTTCCCTGGTTTTCCGTGGCTTAGAAAAAACATTACAATCCATGTGCAATTTTCTCCAATCATATTTCATCGTTGCATAGTATTGTTATGATTCGCAAATTCTGTCAAAATGAGTTTTGAAAATCAGCTCACAGTGAAATTATTCGTGTATTTTAATGGTGACAGAAGCAATCGAGGTTCATTTGTAAACATACAAAAATAAGCAATGTTCTATTAAGCTAAAAATAATGGAAAGAGCGAGGAATCAGCTGATTCCTTGGGAATTTCGAGGTTGATGTAAATATTTTAAACACTGTATTGTGCTATACATTTTTTGACAGCTTGTCTTGGACAATGTTGCCGAAGGCGGACTATGGCCTATCCCACGCAGCCTAGTGTTTAAGGAAAGCCACACTTTGTATGTACACACACACAAACACACACACAAAAGCATATGACACCATCAGCTAGTAATGAAAGATTCTTTACAGTAGTAAGAATGTACTCCAAATAATGGCCCTTTGTTCTGATGAACCAAAAAAGTAGGCCTCCACCGTCCTTGTTCTGGGATCATTATAGAGCTGTTTCTTGCAATATCCGTTCTGTCTTGGACCCTAGAACATTTTGCTGATTCACAGCCTTAGGGTTTAACAAGAGACTAGGAGTAGAATGTGGAGCAGCTACACAGAACACCTCTAATGTACATGTCACAGTACAGAAACAATACTGTTCTCAACATGGGTAAACTGACACCAGACAGCTTAGGATTGCATATGGAGATGTTGGTGGTGACATCAGTTATATACTATAGTTTGGAAATTGTACTCTATGTACGCTTCAGTTAAAAATCAGAAAATAAATGTTTTTCTTTTCAAAATATATGCTTAACAAAGTTAATAGAATGCAAAGTTCAATAAACATGTTTTCAGTTGCGAATTACGTGATGTTACATAGATCCAACAGTGCTACATTTCACATACTTCAAAATTTTAAGATGTTGCTTTATTAAATTTAGTTTTCAGTAATTTCTTTTTTTTATGAGCAAATTACTGATATATATCCCAAATTAAAAAGAGTTACTTGTTTTAAATCTTGGGAATATTCTTTTATATTATACTCTGACAACCAAGTTTCAGTATTCTTCACAAGGAATATAAATATTGCCCCAAGCTGGGAGAACTTCAGGCTTCCTAAATGCATCCTTACTACTTCATGTCACGTCCTTTCAGCTTCATTGCAACAATTAGAGATTTCAATTTAGTTTCTGTCTGGTTGGGTTAAAGTAACTGGGTGAGTGCAAATTTCAAATTTGTAAGTGGGAGTGCAAAGTTGCAAAGTGTCTGTGTACACAAAAATCATAGCCAATTAACAAAAATACGACTATTTGCTGAGAGATACATAACTATCTTAAATCACAGTAAACTGTGCATATTTCTCTGTGTAATAATGTGCATCTTACTTATTTTCATTGCCTCTGATGGGTATTTCTTATTGCAACCTCATCTTCATGTAACATTACACAGCTAAATTTACTGAGGTTTTCTTCAATAAGTATATTTAAACACTATTCTATAATTACAAAAAATGCTGTAATTTTATATTGTTTTCCCATAAAGTGAGAATTTTTAAAGTACCAATTAACTGAAATATGTATTATACTTACACAGTATTGATTTTGTTTCATCAAGTCTGGTTATTGTTTTAATCCAATGGCATTAAAATTAATGCAAGGCATGCTTATATAATGTTAGAGGCAATTTGGCATGGAACACATCTGAGAGAAGGCCCTGGAAATTCTTAAGGTGTTCAGGTATTAAACTTTGAAGAAAATACACAGTGGGAAAAGCTGTCTGCACAAGCAGTCAGTGTACCTCCACAAAGCATCGCGAGGGCGACGTGCTTTTGATCACAAAGTCAGGCCAGCCTTTAAATTGGTGTGCTGGTGAGGCACTTTAAACTAACAGCTTGGGTGCTGCAGTTGTGTTGCTGGACACATTTCCATTATACCATGGAGGCACGGCTTTCTCAACCTGTTTACAATGCTGTGCCAGGAGATACAGGTCTCCCGCTTTTATAAAGACACAGTTTTGGAGGAAACAGGCCATGGAATCTAAAATTTTTCTCCTCACTGTTACTCAGCTGCCGTGTTGTCGCACATCTCCTCTGTTGTACCATTTTGGGCCGTTCTGACTTCTGACAAGCAATGCGAGGAGCGAGCGGTGTCTGACTCCAGAGCCGCCGCCTAGCAAGGTGACATTGAAGCACGGAGAGAAGCTGAGGCACCTGGGCGAATCGTGAAACCGTTCGCGCTGACACAACATCAAACATGAGCCGATGCAACCCAGCTCAGCTCAACTTGTTGCATGTCTCGCTTTAGAGCCTTAGTACCAATCGTAGGAAGGAACCATGACTGTAAAAATGCTGCTTCATTCACCTCACCCCTGCACACAACACTAATTAGGATGGGAATATATTTAGACGAAGTCTGCACCGCAGCATGTTCTAAAGTCAAATTAAGGCTTTCTCATTTCAGGGCCCTGTGAGGAGTACGTCTTTTTTTTTTTTTTTTTTTTTTTGGAGATGTAAAATTAACTCCCATAAATTATACATTTTATATTAAGGCGTATATTTTATGATCTCCACAGACACATTTGACTTGACTTTCTCCAAAGAGGACAAGGTGAGATCACAGGAAGGTACAAAAATAGCCTTACTGTTTCTTTTGTATAGTTTTTGTAAATAGTATTTGTAAAGACCCCGACGACACTTATTTTGCACAATTTGTTTTTAAATATTGTGCTATCTAGCGTGCTAGTTCGGCTTTGAAAATGTTGCTCTGATAAATTTACATAGACTGGCATTATAACCAATCAAAAAGCACAGATAAAATCAAATAGAAACAAAACTGACCAACTCGACAGTCCTTGTTGACAAAGTTTAAATTATTTCTGCTATGTACAGTGTTTACTCAATGTCAGCGCACCTGCAGTTTTTTTGGCAGTCATTGATTCAGGACAGTGTGATAAATCATTCTTCTCTGTAAACGTGTCAGCAACAGGCCACGCCCACCCACAACATAACCCTGAAAACACAACCATCACACTGCAGATGCCACACGGCCAAAACCTCTGATTTCAGCTGCATGTTTAGAGCAAACTTTGTGTCACTGATGGACAGCCTTGGAGCTCTTTACAGCTACAGCTTCAGACACAAAACACATCTGTGTATCATTAATATCGTGCTCATGCTTTTTTTGACAGAAAACAGGCAGGATATTTGCTGATATTCACAAGTGAGACTCATCACATGCAAGAAAGCAAAGTAGACTGATGCAAGGTCGTCAGTAACAACTGAAACAGCAGAAAATCTGTATACAAGTCATTAAACGGTTAAGGAGCGTATTTTTAGAATGCCTGTAAGGAAGCACATTTTTACATGACTGGATATCGCAGCTAGCATGTGGGACGCGCAGTATACGTACAGCCCGCAAACATTTTCAATACAAAGGCAAAACACAGACCTGGTGCTAAATTGCTAAAAATCAATGGCAGTTTTAAAAAGCCCCAGGATCCGTGTTGTGCTGCAGTCTTTTAGGTGAGCGGTGTGTGTAATTATAGTTCTCAGTGTGCGCACAGACTGCTGCGTCACAAGCGACACTGTCTCTGTGGATCTGCCTCTGCCCCCCCCCTTCTCCATCACACCCCCCTTTTTTTTGCACACAAGCTGCCCCTGCTGGCCACCCTCCTAGGAGGAAGGCCTATTGATCAGGCAACCATCTCCCTAATTAGGGGCTGAGACAGGGGAGGGACCAAGGGGGCAGTGGGGGGGGGGGATGACAAAGGAAGAAAGAAGAACGAACAGCAGTCAGCAGAGAGAGTGGAGCGACATGCAAAGTCCCAGTCAGATCACTGTTTGGGGATGAAGAAGAACATTCAAAAAACACAAAATAAGCCACAGTCCCAATGGCTCACGTTCCCCATCTTCAATTCTTCCCTTGAAGGCAGACGTTATCGGCACCGACCGTCTGAATGCCAGCTAACCAATCGAGCGATATGGAAACAGAGGCACCTGGTACCTGAATCCAGTCACCTTCGGGCTAAAAATACTCACGGGATTCAATTAAAACTGCAATTATCTCAGTGACGATTTCCCCTCCTCTTCCCCTCCAGCTGTAGAGCGGAGCGATTCAGGGAAAGGCCGGGGAGGGAGAGGCAGCAGTATTCCACCCCCCACCCCTCACACCCCTTACACCCCTTAAGTAACCTGTCACAATACAGTGATAACTGTTTTGACCCCCAGTCACAGAACAAGGAAACGTAACAATGCTTGTGAAAACAGTGCTTGTGTAGTGTCACCTCTGCTACCTCGGGGACATGAGGAAGATGTTTACGTGTGTTTGATGTTAGTATGCGCCGCACGTGTTAAGTATGGTGACAGCACGTTCAAAGGCACCGATGAAGCTGAGAGCGTGTGGGCACAAGCCTACTGTCTTTTCAGACTGCTTCAGTGCCACAGACGTAGCTGGCCGAAGTAAAAGCTGTGCGGGTCTGTCCCTTTGTAAACCCCTGGAGGTGCCCTCCTGCCAAGCGAGCAGGTGACAGAGTCAGAGCACCACAGGGTGCTTCTCTGTGCCTTCTTCCACGTCTGTTTGTGTGTGTGTATGTGTTTGTGAGTAAGAGAGAGAGAGAGAGAGAGAGAAAGAGAGAGAAAGGAAAGAAGATAGAGTCCTTGGGCAGGCAACTGTGTGTTTTGTGTGTGCGCTTTGTGTGTGTGCGTTTGTGTTTATCTTCATCTGGCTCAATGAACTTGTATGTACATGATAGAGTGTGATATTCACAGAACCAAGAATATTTATTATTGTCTTTGTGACTGAATCAGGAGCATGTGCTTGCATGTTACTGTACGTGTGTGTGTGTGTGTGTGTGTGTGTGTGTGTGTGGCTCAGAGGAGGTCAGTGCTTCCACAGGGAAAACTAGGCTTTCACCTCGAGACACGCGTTTGTGTGTCAGCATTCTGTCTCCATCACAGAAATTGCTTCTGATTTTAATTTGAAGCGTTTTGCTCATCAAGCACGGTGGCCCACTTTTACAGCCCAGCAATGTTAAATAAATTTGATAAGAGCCGCAAACACAAAGCAGTCACCTAAAGGATATCGTTTCTTGCATATTGTCCGGTGTCACAATATGATTGTGCTGTTCAGGTCACTGTGCTGAAAATCTACTCAATAAGGGGTTGGATAAAATAAAAATGTCACAGTGACATTTATACTGGTTACAATATGAATGAGCATCATTCATTTTCCTCGCCACCTGCCAAACCTATCAATACGTGTTGGCCGAGTTAATGAGGACATGTTGTGCTTTTCCATAGACACAGTCGTATGGTTCTGTAAATCAGCTGTTCAATAGGGTCCTTTCAGCTGAATAAGTGAGTCGATGGAAGGAACATCTCTCTCCAGCCCAGACTGGGTGGTATCACTCTAATGGCTGAACCTCACGTCAGCAAGACGCAGATCGTACAGGCGGGCGTTTGAAGTCCCAGGAGGCCTCACAAGCCTGGGATATTGCTCGAGGTCATCTTCTCAGGAGCAAGAACATGAAAGAGTGGAGGTGCGTGGTGGACGGGGGGAAGGGGGGCCAAGAATAAAAGGTGGGTGCCAAACAGGCATGGCCGAAGTGTCATGAAGAAGAAGTGGGTCTAGGCACAGCGCTTAGCTGGGGACCTTAAAAGGGAAAGGTCTGTGTTCAGTAGTGCAAATGGCCCTGCCCTCCAAACCCGTGGCTCACCAGTGACGGAAACGGGTCCCTGTACACGCAAACTCACACAATCCTCATGCAATATTAATTGCTGCTATCGACTCTGCGTGTTCTTCTCCAAAGGACAAGAGATATGGGCAATATAGGCAATTCACGTGCGTTCACTTGGACAGCTCCCCCCCCCCTCTCTCATGCTCAGAAAAGAAACATAAATGTTTTGACAGGATGATTGCCTAAACAACCAACAGCCTCCCATGTCCCACACACCATAACTGGGGAGTGGTAACAATATACAGTCTTACGGAGTGTTCCAGAAGGAGCACAGGTGCCTTAAGAGGGACGTAATTTCTGTTAGTGCCGCGTGTCAGTTTTTCCCAGCAAAGCACGGTCTCTGACCTTGTAAGGTCACAGATGCAAGGAGAATTAATATTTCATTTCCACTGGCTTCTCTACTGGTTTCATGTTTTTTTCTTGAACAGGAAATAAAATTGTCAGCAGAGATTGATAATAATTCTTTGACGGTCATTACTGAAGGTCTTGGAAGGAAGGTGCACATTAAGGAAATTGTTTGCACGGTTTTTTTTTTCTCTCCCTCTGCACACTTCAAACCTGAGCCAAAGAACCCATCAGTCAATCACAGTCCTTTCATTGTGCACAAAGGCTGCAGCTTTACTTGTATTGTAAACTCCATGTGCAATGATACCTAACAAGCAAGTCATAACCACCACCCTTGGCTCTTGAGAACAGTTCACAATGCCTTTAATGTTGTGCACTGGGTGACATGGAGAAACTATTTTTTACAGTCTTTTAGAGTATATTTTGCACTTTTATATGTTTCATAGATTATGTTGCTCTATATCAAGGACTTACACTGACAAAAAACAATTGTTTCCATATTGCTTATGGCTGGCACCAAACACCTGTGAATGGCCTATACACATGCTGAGAAGGACAGTAGTTGACACTGTCACCTTTTTAAATGGAATGAATGCTTTGGTGCTACAGACGGCACGTATGTCAGGACTTGTTCATGCAGGGACATAGAAGCAGCACAGCGTGACACACTGAACCCTTGTTGTCCAGCTCTCTTATAATGTACCCGGCTCCTGAACACAACACACTCAGAAGTTTTTAAGAGCTTCTCATAGAAGAGCATGCCCAAAACAGTCACGTGACATGGCCAACGTGACGAGTCACACGTGTTTAAGTAAGAACGAGTGACAATGAGAAAAGGCTTCTGGGAAATGAGAAGGAGGACATGGCAAAAAGCTGAATACAATGAGCTGACACACAGCCGCTGCTGTTTTTGTACTATGGTGAAATGATGCTGCTCTGCCACAGCGTCACTCCGCAGCGTCACTCCGTAACATCACTCCACAGCGTCACTCCACAGTATCACTCCGCATCATCACTGCGCAGCATCTCTCCTCAGCATCTCTCCGCAGCATCTCTCTGCAGCATCACTCCACCTGATTTCCACATCCAATCCATTTACTCTCTTTGGGTTACCTATTCTCTCTTGCACCTCCCCCAACACACATGCTCATATATGTGATGGTGATTTAATTCCTGGCTCTGACAGTGATCTTTACAGCATTACATATAATGAACAAGTGTTGATTTGAAGAGTACCTGACAAGCTGTCTTGATGTCATAGTAAATCATGGTCAGCTATCAGAGCATGTGTATATGTCCTGACTTTGGAGACAATTTCTTTTTACAAAAAACCCCTAAAACCCCATTCAGCTGGATGATATTTACCTAGTATATGCCTAATCCTCCCTAAAATAACACCTGTTCTCAAAGTCCACCTTGTTTTTTTATATGTGCGTAACCCAAGTCTTTAACTGACCAAGAGTCAAAGAAACACACCTACAGTTTTTTAAATGGCTAATGTCACATAATGACAATCTAACAGTACATATTAATAACAGCAAGAGTAATACAAACAACTCAGTCACATGTCAAAGTCTGAATGCATGCTGTGTTTCTGATAAATGAAAAGGTATAACTGCTAAGAAAAAAATGTGGTTGGTCAGACTGGGCCCCCACTGTTCAGCTACAGAGGCATCCTTGCTACAGCGCTTTCCACTCCCCAGCCCAGCGGGTACAGTTCCATTTGGCCTCCTCAGGTCAGGGGACTGGTACCAGCTCACATGCAGAGCTGCAGGTTCAACTGTTTCATTTCCATATAGAGACATGGAAAACACCCCCCAGCAGAGATGACCATGGAGGAACTAGGAGGGAGGATGAGGAAGTCCAAACACAGTGATGACAAAGGACACGAGAGCCACAGGGTGTCTGGCTAAAGGGAGACGTTTAATTCTGCCCGATTTCATCGTTCCATGCTCTAAACCCCAATTCCAGCCAGATAAGGTAAAAATACAGACTAGAGAAACGAGGGAAAGAAAAGAAAAATTCTCAGGTAATAAAAGGTTATAAGGTACTGAGATTTGGAAATATTGTGAGCGGAGATGAGCAGTGAGTGTCATTAGCACCTCCAGCTGCTTCTGTAATGTCTCTGCTTCATTTCACTTCAAACATTGCCTCACTCGCCACGCTACACCTCCACACAAACACAGGCAATTTGGGCCAATCTTTATTTCCGCTTTCTGATGTCTAATGGAAGCTCTTTAGAACAACATCAGTGGGTTTCAGAAATCGCCACACGCTCATCTCGTCCCTGCCTTTCAGGCGCTTTGAATTTTCCCTCTTAAACGTTGTGTTATTATGGACAATGCTGACTTCTTGCATGTTCTCAGGAAAAACCAAGTACTCCATTATTGCTGTGAATGATGCATTCCAGTGAGATTTAATTACGATGTTGCAGACGGGATTGGCCTTTTGTGTGAATGCTGCTACAGTGGCGTTTCTGCAATTCGTCACTGCAGCTCTTGGGTGTACCTTCACGCACCCCCGTCTGCCACAAGGTAAAGATGGCGCAGTCATGCTGGGCATACCGTGCAAAACACCAGCCCCCCCCCCGCCCCGAGAACAAGGGTCGGGATTAAAGCTGTCTCCTGAGCCTACCTGCACCCTCTTTGTTCCTTTTACACTAATGATAATTTAGTAACGTCACGTCAGACAAGAGGATGCCTTCATTTGTGGAAGCTGATTAACTGTCAAAGAAGAGAAATGACCTCCCCCAGTGACTACTCCTCCTCATGAGCACGCACACACTTGCACACACAGACACACACTCGCGCACATGCGCACACACACACACACACACACACACACACACTACATTCAGCTGTAGGTAAAAACTACCTTAACCCTTTTTGTCTCCTGTGCTCTCTGTGAGGCACCTTGAAGGACTCCGTTATTTATTACCCGCCTCTCTCCTCCACGCACAGCTAACACAGGGCCAGATTGAAGGCACAAGATAAGCAACTGGCGACTGCCATCACGGAGGAGCCTGTCGCTGCGTTTCCCCAGTGGGGGGGTGACATTTTCTCCAACCAGCTCTCTGCTGACAGAACAAACCAGCAGCAAGGTTGTATGCCGCTAGTCCCATTTCAGCACCTGATTTCCTCAGCAAACACAGATGCAGCAGCGTTCTCTTCCTGCATTTGCTCAGTTAAACCATGCCTTCTGCATTTGTAACACACCAAGCTGCAAACATGAGAGGAAATAAAAAGGAATGGCTGCCAATCCCTGCCAGGGTCGCAGGTGCTGCCGAGTAGCGTAGCCGCGGCCGTGTCGCCTCGTGTCAGGCTCTCGTAAATGTTATTTCAAGTAATCAACCTGCATATGTGCAAAACATGACAATGCCCTTAAGTGAGCAGAGAGGCCGTGCCAAGCAACAGGGTGACCTTGCCGGTGCCTGCTCCGATGTCTCGTGCCGCATCTTAATTAATGTGCGCAACTGGAACTCGTGAAATTGGATAAGGGGAGGAGAGCTAGCTGATTGATTTGGTGTAAAGGAGGAAAAGAAAGCAGATTTGGCAATGAAAATGACTATGTGTCAGCGTGCGCTCCAAGATCAATCTCCATTAGAGACCACTCTCATATTAATCTTTCACCAAACCGCAGAGACCTTAGAAATGAATGGAGTCAGAATGAAGTTCAGGGTTAAATACAATTGAAAAGGACTCATCTTCCTCAATGAATGTGTGCCACAATTCATACAGAAATGTAAAATAAATGAGTACAGCTTGGGCTGTATATGTTGATAAAAAGCACAAATTGTCAAAATAGTGCTATAATTTTATAAAACTTTATTAACCCCACAGGGAAATTACTCCTCTACATTTAACCCATCCCCTGGGGGAAGCAGTAGGCAACCACTTGTGGCGCCCAGGGAGCTAACATTTGAGTGCCTTGCACAAGGACGCATCTGGTAGCTGGGTTTGGACCTGAAGACTTCCACATCACAGCCTAATGTTATACCCATTGAGCCACCAGGCTGGCATATTTGTAATTTATAACGTATAAATTCTAGATTCATCCTCCCAAATAATTTACATAAATTGACGAATATCTTTCAGATTAACTGCTCATTAAATCTATCATAATTGCCATTCTCTTCATTCTGCATTGAACAAAGGTTTGCAGTTTCTTATCATCTTATCAACAGTTATCTAATCCCTATGATTCAAAACAGAAAAGTATCAGTCATCTTACTGCTGGATCAAAGCTGTACATCCATCTTACCCTGCAATTCCTACCACTGTTGGATCTTGACAAAGAGCTACTGTGGTAGAAGGAAAAAAAATGTAAAAAAATAAAATAAAAATAAGGTGTAAAATTCTTAAAAGAGGGCTTGCAGACAGGTTCTGATTTATTTTTGGGGCTAGGACAGGTGAAACGGTCAAGCCACCTATGGAGCGGAGCTGCAGCTAAATTTGACAGGTCTCAGGTCAGTGTGGGCCAGCAACAGATGGAACCAAGGCAAACCGAAAAAGTTCAGTTTAAAAAAGGCCCAAATCCTGTCTGTAATTAAATCAGAGGTGATTTTTTTTTTTCTCAAATGGAGCGAGGGGGGCAGGTATATGTCGGGGCTGTTTTAAAGTACAGATTAAAAATTAGAATAGAAAATTAAATTGAAAAGAAGCGCACAAACATTAAAACCTTTTTATGGAGGCTTTTGTACCACAGAAAATGGCTTCTGTCATTAATCTTTCTAAATATCACAAAGAGAGCCACAGCAGGACCAACCGACTCGATTTTGCAACATTAGCGTCCTGTGGGAGCGCACAGGCTGAGCGATTGCCTGGGCTATTAGCACCGCTGCCATAAGTCATGTCAGGAACTAATAAATAAACAGCATCATGCAGTGGTTCTATATTAATTATTAGGCGAAACCTGGTAAACCGGGGGCGCAGATTCATGCAGACGCAGTACACAGCGCTCTATTATGGAACACACTGTCCTCACGGCTACTCCGGGGACAGGCGTTTCCATCGGGACTCGAGCCAATCAGGGCTGACTGGGAGGGGCTGGGGAGATCCGCGAGGGTGCAGTGCTGCAGAAGCCAGTCGGGCAAACCTGAGCGGGTCAGGTGGTGGGGGACGGTGCAGGGGGTGTGGGAGGGAATGCAGGTCCCACAGCTGGGTCTTGTCAGACAGACAGAGGACAGACAGAGCAGATCTCTCTGTGCAGGAGACCTTCATGCCTTGCACCATCTCTAGATTAACTGCTGCTCCCCGATCACCACCCAGTGTAGACGCATCTCTTCAGTGCACCAGTCTGCCCCATATATGTATGAGGTGTTAATGGTGACGCACCATTAACACCTCATACAGGCTGCACACAAGCCTCCACTTTAAATGCTACTTAACAATACACCAAAACTACACAAACACGGCATGTAATGACCTCACTCAGACTATGTAAATGACTGCATGTCTAGGTTATAAAAAGTATTCTTGGACAGAATTGACCAGCATGACCTGTACCTTAACTCACAAAGAGACCTTGGAATATTCACACCCATCAGGGAATGAAGCTCAGTTTCCCACTAAGCTGCACTGCAAGAAACACATTCCAGCTCAGACTCATTACCCCACTGCTTTACTGTAGAGACGCCCGTGTCATTCAGGCCACTGTAGCCGTAGCAGCACCTTGTCATGGAACAGGTGATTCCAGGTGTAACGTTCACATCTCATCGTAGAGCGGTGTGTTGATGGTGAATGCGAAAAGACAGTCTATCACAGCACAAAGATGGCTTTCTCCATTGTTAGCCACAGCAGGGGGCTGTTTGAATAGCATGGGAAAGAGGAAATAAGGTTGAAGATTAGCATCTCTGTGTTCTCTATTCACTTCTTACACATTGCCTTTGTCTAGGCTATGATTAAGAGCAGTCCCATGGCTCTCTAACCTCATAATACCATTTCTGCCCATTTTTCTATTCCATCGCATTCCAGTTCATAACATTAATGCTAGCCAAATCACCAGCTGTGCATTTCTCACAATGAAAGACAAGTGCCTTTTTATTTATAATTTACCTTCAAGGGAAAATAAATAGCCAATTATCCAGCTGGGTACCAAACGACAACAAGTGAGATAAATGCTAAAATCTAATCCTCTTTGCAAAGCTTTACAACCCTGAATTATCAGATGATCAGACAGAAAATTAAGTTAACAAACAGTACAAACAGCAGCATCCCATTTCGAAGGTTAGACCTTCGCTGTCAGTTTGCTATATGATTGCTATTTGAATTGATTAGCTTTTCTCATTTTGTCGTGATTTATTTCACCAAGTGCATAAAACCTATAAACAGCAGCATTCCCTGACAAACTGACTCCTTTCAATTAACAGTAATGTCTATATTCAGCTCGATTCACATGCATTTCTGTTCAATTTACATCACAAAAAAAAGATTGTTTGAAATCAGTAAGAATAAGACAAGATAATGTTAGCAAGTTTGACGGTTTGCTCAGAGGGACAGAAAATTGGGAACTGCAATCCACACAATTCTACAGCATAGTGAGGAAGCAGTCAATGGATTTAAGCCTGAAACAGCTACAGGAAGGTATCTGGGCATCATGTCAGAGCAGATCTTTATTTACTCTATTAGCCATCAGCACTGCCATTAGCACAACATAGGTCAGGTGGTGGGGGCGTGACACAATCATATGTCATACTAGTGTGCTGCAAAACCATGGCTAATGACATAATTTTCACATTACATGCTACCTTTAGGTAATAATATACGTAAACATAATATCAATTATAATACCTATGCTGACACGATTATACTTTACAATTAAATCAAATGCATCAGCTGACACCTTAGTGTAATGTCTCAAGGGCAGTGAAGGATGGATGAGCAAAAACTACTCGTCACAAAACACAGATAAAACTGAGATCCTGTTGTTTGTGGGTAATTGTCCTGCTAGGAGCACTTTTAGTTCAGCCCTCAATGTTGCAGCAATGTTACTGACCTGAGTTTTGGCATTAGAAATTCAGTACGTGATTTAGGTGTGATTTCACACCCAGGTCTTATCCTTTTCGATCTCATGTTAATGCAATTCCACAGGTGTGCTCAGAAACATCGCTAGTTTGTAGCACTTTCTTATAACTGTAGATACTGAGAAAATAGTGCATGCATTTATTTAAAGTAGATTGGATTATTGCAGTGCTCCACTTTCTGAGAGTACAAACTGCACATTAAACACTTTACAGCATATTCAAAATGGAGCTGCTAGAATTATTCCTGGGAGCAGAAAGTACCACCATATAAGTCCAATACTGTTCTCACTCCACTGGTTTAAGTATAGGACTGGTTTCAAAGTTCTTCTGTTAACATACTGTATAAGGCACTCAAAGGTAAACCACTGGTATATGTAACAGAGTTCATTAATACAAATACTCCAAATCGTTCCTTATGTACAGGTCTTCTTTCCATTCCAGATATACATAAAAGTATTGACACTACAGCCCCTAGATTATAAAATTATAAACTTATAAAAATTACAAAATTATAAAATTTTAAAATAATAAAATAGTCTGCCTGGATAAGTATGGGATACTGAATGGGTCTTAGTCTTTAAATGCCAACTGAAGACCTACTTCAGTGTTTAGCTCTCACACACAAATCTCCACAGCTCACTGTAATTAACACTGCTGATGCTGCTATACATGCCAGTGGTCCTCTGGTGTTCTGTTATGTGACTGCTGGTCTTCCTATTGTGCACTAAAACCTCTTTGCAATTCTTCTCCGCCCACATGTCTATTCGGTGCCCGTCTGGGCGCCATCTGAGCAGAACGGCTTGTTAGAGTTGCTGACACCCAGTGTACCCCCCTGGGATAGACCTTGGCCCAAGGGATCTTCCAAGCCTACTGAGATGTATTCCTTCATCTGGAACATGGATGGACCTCATATTGCCATTTATATTGATAGTCCTTATATAAACTTTGCATTATATAGTGTTAGCATGCCCAGGGGGTCGGGAAACCAGTCAATGTTGGACCCCGAGAGGTTTATTTTTTTCCATACCGTGGAGTTTTTGGTTCTTTCCTCTGTTGACGCCTGGCTTAACTCTAATTGTTCTGCTCATTGTTTTTCCCTGGTAATAATTGTAATTCATTTCTGTAAAGCACCTTCAGGCAACTTGTTGTGAAAGGTGCTATAAAAAAAAAACAAATTGAATTGAATTGAATGTCTGGTCATAATCAAGACTGGTTACTGCTTCATTTGACTGACTGTTGAGGCACAGCTCCACAGCAATGAATACTGTCATTCAAACATACAGAGTATGTATAAAGTCATTATCAGGCCTATATCCTAACCTCTAAATCCACCGTATAAACTGGGTTACTGCACTAGCAGCAGTGTTTGCACTTCGCACATTTTTATTTCAGCATTTTGCATGTATTATGTCTTGTGTTTGTTTTTAGAAGTCGTGTCCTTTTCTTTGCCACTGCAGCATTTACGATTTCCAATGTATGACAAATCAAATACATACATTCAAATGTAATAATTTACAGATTATATCATAGAGGTATTCTAAAATAGTACACAGTTTGAATACTGAAAGATGCAAAAAACTAAGGAAACTTTTCCACGTGGTATGCATGTTTATACCTGATATTTGACTCAGTTTTCTAAAATGCCGTAACAGTATTATCACTGCAGACTGTCAATACATTTCCTAATGGACAAATGTAGGTGTGAAAAAAGCTGGATGCAAATCAATACACAAATGACTTTCTGCAAATTAGAAAAAAAAAGTTTCATTTGAGTTGAGTGCAACTCAAACCTTTGCAAATGACCTTTAATACAAAAAAAGCCCAGCCAGTAATTCCTAATTCATATCTTTTACAGAGAACATCTTATTGATTAAAGTGCCTCTCGATTTCACTGTGAGTTCTCAATAGACTATTGACCGAATACTCCATTCCTGCTACTGATTTCAATTTCATACAACTACAAGCCTACACAGAAAGTATCCATGCCATAATAATGGCTTCTTTTACAGCTGTGTTACACATTACTTGGTTAATATTTCAAGTGCCTGTTCTTCTCACTTGCCACTAGTTTTTGTATTGATTTATTTGTGACCCCGTTACTACCTTTTCTCTGTGAGATAGTATATTATGGAATTTAATTTCTTTCAAGAACCTCATTCCATTTTAAAATGACCAAGAATCACTTTCATTTCCCTGACTCCAGGATCCATCATAGAATCTGTTTCTGCTGAGATCGTAAGATAAAGCGTGTAGACGAAAACAGCTCAGGCAAGAGCAGTTTTAATATGAATGTTTTGTGATGTTACACAGCATTGACTTTAGCAAAAAAAAAAAAGCAACAGGAAGTTACAGCATACTTCCTACAAGGCATCCTAAAACTGTTCCTTCCCCTTATATGGTATTAGTTGCTTTCCTGCTTTGTCCTGTCATTTGAATCGTCTGGAGGATAATTACTAAGCTGGTGGCTGCTTCCTGCTTCTACCTCAGCCAACATGTCACATGGAGAGGTTGGGCGTTCTAATCCGATCCCAGGCCCCAGAGAGGCCTATTTTTCAGGTGCTGACAGTGGTGCTTTAAAGCTGCCTCTGGCCCATGAGTGAACTGTCCTTCATACATCCTGTCCTCTGTGTCATCTGAAAAACACATTAGTTAAAGAAGAAATGTCTGAAGGATGAAACTTTTATTTCAGTCCAGAAATTAACCTTCCCCCTTAAAGTATCCATGTATGTGTATCAATCAGAAAAACATCACTTTTAACTAGGTTATTCCTCAATTATTGTTGACCTTTTGTATAGTAATAACATCTATACCAAGAATTCAATCTCAAAGTCTATAACAATCATTGCAAATTTAACTACACTTAGCTCTTTCCCTAAAACACAATAAATTGCAAGTGGTTTAAAATACACAAGAAAATACAAACGTTATTTACAAATCAGACAAATCAACAATTGTCAGTGTGATTATGACTCAGATTCCCTGAATGTGACAAATCTGATGAAAGACCCTCACCAGTAAAAACTACACAGATGATCTCCTCTTTTTAATGACCCTAATCAAAGTCTGTACACGAATCATCTTCCGTTGCTGAGGTACATCGGAATCAATAGCTTTGACCCTACGATGACCCTTCCGGTCACTGGCATGACTAAACCACATTGTCTTCCATCCTTGAGGACCACAATCCAGGGACTTCCTCTGCAGTGCAGACAGTCGAAGTTCCGGAATTTCACTCTACAGTCAGCCACCGCAAAAATAAATCACGTACAACACTGACGCTAGCATATATTAGACTGCATTGCCTGGGCATCGATTTCTTCGTGAGGAATCTGTTTGAGTGTACAAGGGAAGGGGGGGGGGGGGGGGTCAGAAAAATGTGCTGTTCTGGAAGGCTGTTCCCGGTACAGTCTGAACCACTGAACCATTTCAGGGAATAAGCCCTTCTTTTTACATGCTTGGCTTGATCTTCAAATGGCACTCACAAAACAATCTTTGGCCTCTGCATGTTTGCCACTCTACTGTAAGAGTGATCATTTCCTGTGTCCAAATGCTGTAAGTGACTGGGCCAGACGCTCTGGCCATGGCGCCGGCTGCAAGCAAACAAACAGCTTTGTTTTTCCTCCTGCACATCTAACCCAATGATGCTGCTGCTGCTTGACCTGCTTAATGTGCTTAATTTTGATGACTGTGTTTGCTCATTTGATTAGCGGTGTGGATTCACGCCTGCATTGTGCGCAACTGCCTGTAATTGCCCGATAATCACTTTGCCAGCCGTTCGCCCCTATGTTGCCTTTGCTTGGCCAGTGGGCTAGAACTGCTGTTTCCGGATGGTTTTGTGATTCAAGTCTTCCCACCACAGCCACCCGAAGGTGGGAGTGAGTGACACAGGAGGGTGGAGGTGCAGTGGCAACTTCCGTCAGAGATGACAAACACCAAAAAAAAAACATACACTAGTTAAAAACCAACCTTCTCTGGAAAGATCACCGGGAAAGAGATAAGAAATCTGGCTGGGACTGGAAATGGCTTATTCAACATAATAGCCCTTTTCCTGATTTGAAAATGTTCACCAAAAGGGGGGAACCCTTGAAATGTTTTCCATTAGAAGTGTTTTGGGCCCACGCCAAAGCCTAAAGAAAAAAGTTGCCTCACCTCCACATAACACGTGAATGAAGCAAAGTGAAAATACGTGATACAGGAGCAGAAGTGAACAGCGCCAAGGAATGCCAGTCAGACACACAGCTCCCATAGACAGCTTCAGGCAACAGGGCAAAGCCTTTTACTAGTTATTTTGTCTGGTGAGGATTAGCCATGACAGCTAAGCCAACTCCTCACCAAGGAATGAGGATTGAGTGTGATTTGGCAAGAAGGCAGCAAAATAATCGGGGTTGAATGTAACCTCTGTGTTTCCAAGAAAGGGTGAAGGAGATTGAAGCTGGAAACGAAGGAATCAATAGTGGGAAGGAAAATTATGTGCTTTCGTGTTACAGAGATATATTTAGTGTTGAGGGGAGCAGTCAAAGCCTCATTAGTGAAATGTGTTGCGTGGGAAAGAGCTGTCTGTGCTACTCCGAGCTGCTAAACGCAACAGTGCACAAATCTGGGACATTTCCCACAGGTTGGTCATTTTTAAGATGCATAGCTGTCTTACAAAGCTACGTCAGCCTTACATTCATTGCAGATATTTTTTTGCAGTTGGATGTTTTTCTAAATTCAGGGTCATTACATCACTCTCAAAGCTTATAGAAGGTCCCATCCAAGCACCTCACCTAGGAGCCATCAGGCTGGCTGACCTTACAGCTAACTTGTGTTGCTGCCGGATACAAGATGAGTGTATCTTACTCACTCATTAGGATTTTGAGAACATGCATTTCCTCATGTGACCTGTTAAGATTTTAGGGTTATGGGGTCAGTTCTTTAGTGATTATATCCTACTCCTTCTGCCATGTCTGACCATAGCAGCTCTCTGTCTAAAGCGGGTGTCTACGCTCCATATTCCAGTATGCTAAGTAGTCCCCAGACATATGGCTGTCCCTGCCCCAAACTCTGGTGAAGACAGGCTGTGTTTTTCCTGTCATCAGTGCTCCTGTGGGACTGGGGTACACCCCCAACAGAAAGACACACACACACACACACACAAAGAAGAGGCAGGCCACTGAACAATTTGTCAGCGTTTGGAAGATGAGAACCCCACCAACTCACAGTGCCACGAACATTGCAGGGGTGTCAACGCACTTTGAATGAGGGGGTGTGGAGAGAAGCTTTCCCAGTAGGCCTGGGGGGCCACAGGGTAATACACAGAGCTGAGCATAGTAGGCTAGGCCAAAACCGCCTCACACCTGCTACACCAACCAAACAAAGGCCTGATCATGACCATCATAATTCTAATTAGGAGCCGGGGGGGGGGGGGGGGGGGGGGGGGGGGGGGGGGGGGGGGGGGGGGGGGGGGGGGGGG